>JAFFST010030610.1:0-13395 GCA_022414735.1 Noturus placidus
AGAGATTGTGGCCTTGAAATGCTTTTAGACATTTGCAAATCTTGCATGGAAACATTTAACATGATAAGTTTTTACACTTATTAATAACTTCATCATGATGCTTACTTCATTACTGCCGTGTCAGCATCACATGTATTATTTTGGATATTGTTTCTGAGATGAAAATATGCAGCTTTACTCATGTTTCACACTGTATATAAGATCCAAATAACAGGTCCGCATCTAGACTTCCACGAGTCCTCATCTCTATCTTTTAGTTTCACTAAATTGTCAAATTCAGTGTATTAGTTTATAGATTAATAAAAAACCCATATATTTCAGAAGTCTGTAGAATGATGAAACATGAGAAATGTCTTCCATCAGTGTTCTGGGGGTGTGCGGCAGGGCTGGGTGACATAATGGAACAATATCAATATCGTGAGAAATGATGTCACGATGCACTTTTTTGAGATGTTGCGTTCAACAGCTCGTGATTTATATGTAGAAATGTGTGAGATTTTGTTTGTAATCAACAATTGCAAACACTGGAATCAGATTTGATGGACAGGTTTTCTGCAGTTTTCATCTTTAAACTTGTTTTTAATTCTTCCTTGTTTTCAGTTTTGTTCACGTTAAATAAAAGAGTCATCAAACTAATTCTTTTACAGCTTTTTACATTATTATTATTATTATTATTATCCATCCATCCATCCATCCATCTTCAACCGCTTACTCCTTTATCAGGGTCACGGGGAACCTGGAGTCTATCCCAGGGAGCATCGGGCACAAGGCGGGGTTCACCCTGGACAGGGTGCCAGTCCATCACAGGGCACAATCACATACACACTCATACACTACGGACACTTTAGACACGCCAATCAGACTACCATGCATGTCTTTGGACTGGGGGAGGAAACCGGAGTACCCGGAGGAAACCCCCGACACACGGGGAGAACATGCAAACTCCGCACACACATGGCCCTGGCGGGACTCGAACCCCAGACCCTGGAGGTGTGAGGCGAACGTGCTAACCACTAAGCCACCGTGCGCCCTATTATTATTATTATTATTATTATTATTATTATTATTATTATTATTATTATTATTATTATTTTAACTATAAATCCAACACTATTTTGCTGCTAGTTTGTTAGAAAGCCTATACAGTCCATCATTATCCATAGTGTATAGTATAATATCCTGAAGTATTGTGATATGATCATTTTTGTCATATTGCCCACCCCTAGTGTGCTGTTCTAGGAAATGAATGAACGACAGGGTGATGTGGCGTGGTGTGATGTGGCGTGATATGAAGCCGAAGTGAGTTACTGTTACCACCCTGGACTTTATATTCCTATAACAATGTTTTATTCCTCTTATTTATCCACTACAACTTAGCAATGATGACTATTTTTCATTTATTAAAGGATGACTCATCATACTTTTGATCAGTTGAAATTTTTTATATATAGGGTTTATAGGATTATCACTTACATTATAGCAACTATAAACATCCATTCCCTTGTTCCTGAAGAAATAAAAGCAATTCTATTTTAAAACGGGCGGCTGTGGCGCAGTCGGTAGAGCGGGTTGTCCACTAATCGTAGGGTTGGTGGTTTGAATCCCGGCCCGGATGACTCCACAAGCCAAAGTGTCCTTGGGCAAGACACTGAACCCTAAGTTGCTCCCGATGGCAAGCTAGCACCTTGCATGCAGCTCTGCTACCATTGGTGTGTGAGTGTGTCTCATTTGTAGGTCGCTTTGGATAAAAGTGTCTGCTAAGTGAATAAAAATGTAAATTCTTGATATTTTTTTGGGTCACTGTATATGTACAGTATCAGAATTTGATTCTTATTTTATGTTTTAAATGTTTACATAAAACTACAAATTCCTTATCACTAGGAGATTGTGAGTTCGAATCCCAACGATGCTACAGCCATTCATGCCTGGAAGCCAAATTGGGTGTCAATCACAGAAACAGCAGCCAATCGTATGGCGTCTGTAAGCTCATGTATTTGGAAGAGGGCAGATAGCGCTTTCCTCTGAGTGTTTTAGGTTGCTTTGTGACCAAGTACACACAGATCAGGGAGATCCCAGTTGGTAGCTGTCATATAATAGTGGAGAGGTAGCTAGTGGGTGTGAAGTGGCCAAGACCAAATTAAGAATTGAGGAGAAAATGTGGAAAGGAAACAACAAAGCATCTGTTGCATATTTTTAAAGGACATACCAAATCCATTGAAATCAAACTTCCTTATTTATGTTTGCGCTTTTTTTGAATACCATCTTGGCCTTTGACCCATAAATAAATATGATTTTTATTTTTCGCTTTTCTGTTTTTGATATTTTGGGCACTAGCAAAGGTTCCAGGCTCCGACTGAAGCCTTCTAGCTAAAAAGGAATGAAATGTTCTGCTCCACATCTTCAGCATCAACAGACTTTGCTTCTATTTACATAGCAAAGCCAGAAGAAGGGCTGTGTGTGTGTGTGTGTGTGTGTGTGTGTGTGTGTGCGCATCCATACAGGGTAAAGCCTCGGATCTGTGCCACTGCGTATGAACTTGAACTGACGTGACCCGGCGATGATGAATGAAAAAGATCACCTTTCACTCGCTAACTCTTTCTCCTTACCAGGGCCGGGCCTTGGCGCGTCAACGCTCTTTCCTTTTCCATTAACTGTATAAACACATGAGGACATGGCAGTAAGTCACGTCCTGCAGTGTCATGCTGCATTTCTCCATGTTTTCTTCCTTAAGCTGAAAGAGAAAAGCTGTGCGTTCAAACCGGAGATTGTACCACCGCTGAGCTCTTAATTTAGACCGCACCGCTGTCCCTCATGGCCTGGAATGTCCCCTCTGACCTTCCTATCTGAAAGGAGCTATTCCGGACGCAGACGAGGGGCCTTGCATGATTTATCGGAAGTACAAATGGGCCGGTGAAACGGCTTGGCTCGAAGGAGTGCCATTAGTTTTGAGGATAAAGAAACCACAGGGGGATATTTTACCTCGATGGAAACCCTTTACCTGACTACATCAACCTCTCGTGCTCGTTGTAAATTACACCTCTTCAGCGGTGAGGGATTTGCTTTAGCTTGTGGGGTTGTGTTAGCAGAGAGATTTGTGCATTTTGTAGAGTAATTAAATAGAATCATTAGTGAACTTAATTCATTGAGTTAATGTGTCTAGTACAATTCCTAAAATGGGGCTCTGTTATAAAATGTGTATAAAAATGTTTGCTGTTGCCAGGCGTATGTAAAGCTGTATTTAAATAGAGATTTTTCTCATGGGTTGATGAGTTTATGGGGCAATTTAGCCAAAACCAAATTGATATATTTTTCCCGTTTTGAGAAATATGCTCGAATAGCCAAAATATTTTTTTGGTATAAGGTAAGTAAATAGCTACCAATTACTTTGCTTGGATTCCTCGCCTCACACCCTCGATTTTCTCTGCAGTATGGTCTTGGTCAATTCCCAACCCACCAACTAACCCTGCTCTGATTCAGGTAAACTTCCATATCCAGTCAAACTGCTGCTCTTCCTACGTCACAGCACAATGGAACACACCCAAAGGAAAGCGCTATCTACCTTCTTCCACATACATGACTTCACAGATGCTCACGACTGGTTAGCGTCACTGCGACTGGCCCACAGTGCATCTTCAAAGTTCAAACTCTCAAACTGAATTTCACGATTCAAACTCTCAACCTTAGCTTGAAAAAATAAATATGGTGAATTCCTTGCTGATGTTTTGTGATCCAAGGTGTATTCCCACCTCACGCATAGCTATCCCAGGATACACTCCGAAATCATGGCGATGATGACCAGGAGAGTTAATTGGCGAGAATTAATTGGCGATCACTTTAGACTTTCAGCATGTGAAATTTCTTCGGCGACTACTACGGATATGGGCGGTAACCAGATATGACATCACGCACCAAGGTGTTGTTTTTTTTATCCACACATCATAGATTCTGACATGTTTGCACTCTTATTGCAGTGACAGAAAAGGATGGCTGTGGGTTCACCTAAACTCTTTTGATGTTTATTTTATATTCTTATAAAACGGGACTCTGCGTCACCACTATAATCAGTGCTTCCTCCATCTTGGATTTTCCGAACAGGTCAAGTGTCAATCTTCTCTTGGTCACACGTCTTCACGTGGTGCGAATTCCGAGGTCAGAGTTCACCAAACTTGAACTTCATAACATGTTAAATGTCTTCCCACGAGCTTGCGTTTCCAGTCTCCGGCATTCGCAATGCGTATGAATGGAAGTCAATGGAACGAAAAATGTAGCGTAACCGCCCCTTTAAAGAGTTTAAAGAAATATTGTTTTTTTTTATATCAGACTCTTCCATTTGTATTCCATGCAATTGATTTGTTTGAATATAAGCAGTGCTGTGCGATAATTTCCCCTGCATCAATAAGAATGTGGGAAAAGCCCAAAAAACATGAAGAAAAAGAAAACAAGATATGCGGCTTTGTTCTAGCGGTTTTGTGAATTAAAACATTGGCTTGTAAGTGGAAAACTGAATCCAAATGTTAACACATACCCCTCGGATCACACGGTACTCTCTCTCTCTCTCTGTCTCTCTCTCTCTCTCTGTCTGTCTGTCTGTGATTGAGCCTCGCGTGAAAACCAGAATAACCCTGCACTCAAGCAATTAGCCCCCTTCACCGCATCACTCTGACTGCCAATTTGTCCGCCATAGAACATGACGCAGAGCGCTGCTGGCACGCGCCCAAAATGCTAATGGAATTGCCAGAGCATTTTGTTTCCCTTCGAGTCACTGTGGACGGTGTGCACCGGCAAAAACCCTGTTAGGCCCCGGTAATTGAGTGTATTTTGTTGCTAGTGCAGCGATGAATAACTGGCATCCTCACAGCAGAGGAAAAAAGTAGCTGACTGAGTATCTGTGTGCGAGAGAAGGACGGGTAATAAATGTACAGTACAACAAAATATCGCGGTTTTAACACATCTCCGTATGTGCTATCAGCTTTAAATTGTAAAGACGATCATGATTATTAATACTGCTGAGTTCTCGATTCTGATTGGTCATGTGGTGTTGATTCGTTTTCAGCAGATTTGCAGATGGTTAAAGTTGCTCAGTTTTCAGGATGGTTGCAGTTTCTCGACATACCAGTGTTGGCAAACTATAACTATGCTACAATATGAATGAAACACTTGGTAATCTGCTGTAATAGGAAAAGAATCCATTTCAAGGTGGTTGCAGTAACTCTTGCATCACCTGTTGTTGGTTATTTTCCTATAATACGTCCCAATGTAATTTATTCTTTACAGATGTAACATCCAGCACAGGCAATCCTATGTCATTCCTCCAGAAGGCGCCGTCCCTCGAATTTTGAATGAAGTTTAGAGCAACACAGTGCAGTAATACCATCTTTCATAAACGTTGTTTCATGTCTAAACACAATAAATATAACCAACATAAGCCTCCATTCATTGAGATGAGTGTTTCCCGTCCCCTCCCCCACACACAGTATAACATGCTGTGTAGTGTATTTCACATTTAATTATATACTTTAGATATCATTTTGACTGCTTTAGTCCTGATGAGTGTTTTGGTTTTCTTTGCTTTACCACAGGCTTAAAGTAATTAAAATGGTAAATGGCGCACTTGTATAGCGCTTTTATCCAAAACACTTTACACTGTGTCACATTCACCCATCAGTGGTAGCAGAGCTGCCATCCAAGGTGCTAGCTTACCATCAGGAGCAACTTGGGGTTCAGTGTCTTGCGCAAGGACACTTCGGTATGTGGAGTCACATAGGCCGGGATTCGAACCGCCAACCCTATGATTAGTGGATACCTTGCTCTACCACCTGCACCACAACCGCCCAATTAGATGATTATGAAAAACAGGAGTACGTATATTTTAATTATATGCATTTATGAGGAAGTGACTACATTTTCGTGTCAGTCCGCATTCATTTTGACCATGGATTATGTGCTATCCCTTTAATTCAGCGCTTGTAGCATAGCAAAAATACACTTGGTGCGAAACGATCACTCCTGTAACGCACTGCAGTGTGAATGCTCTAACCTGTTAACATGGGCACTGCAAATGGAGTATGTGTGAACTTGGCCTTATATTTTAAGTACTAAGTACTAAGTACTAAGTTCTGAACTGTTGAGATCTGGATTGTTTACCTATGTATGAATCTATCTTGTCTTGTCTGATTTTTGCTTGTCTCACCCTCTGGATTTGTCTCTGGCTCTGATTTCTGGATTGTTGACCTTGACTGTTTCTTTGACAATGTTTTCTGGAATGTGTGTGCTCTGGGATTGTATTGGTACCCAGGATACCCTCGGTAATCACGGCGACAATGACCCCAGGGGTTAAGGGGCGGTTGTGGCACAGGTGGTAGAGCAAGTTGTCCACTAATCGTAAGGTTGGTGGTTTGATTCCCGGCCCATGTGACTCCACATACCGAAGTGTCCTTGGGCAAGACACTGAACCCAAAATTGCCCCCGATGGCAAGCTAGCACCTTGCATGGCAGCTCTGCTACCATTGTTGTGTGTGAATGGGTGAATGAGACACAGTGTAAAGCGCTTTGGATAAAAGCGCTATATAAGTGCGACATTTACCATTTAGATCTGGCAACCCTGGACACTGAAACGAGTGAAAGTTCTTTTCATTGACACATGCACACAAAAAAAGATTCTGAAGCATATTTGAAGCACTTTTAACCTTCAGTAGCTTAGTATTAGTGTTGAAAAGCCCTATGACACTGTAGACATCATTGAAGCCCACTGTTGACCGCTTACTGTGACTCCAATTAGTGGTCTTTGATAAGGGCTGCTTTATTCTTGGCTTTGCTGCTCAGGAATTTTCATATGGTGTTGTGGTTGTGTATAAATGTAATTTATCTTAATTTAGATTGACTTTTTTGTTGATTTCATTGATCTTTGTTTATCCTTATGTATTTGTTTAGAAACCAGTCTGATGCACCTATGGAATGTTTTTTTGTACTGGCACTGGTGAAATAAAACTATAAAATGTATGTTGGCTCAAGGTGATGTAACTGACGCACCATTGTGACGCTCCCCCTGTATAGCAGCAGTATCCTATGAATCTTTAACTATTAGTGTTTGTAAAGGTCTCCCCAATTTGCACTCATAAATGTTCATATTAAGTCCCTGATGCAACCTCCCTGGGGATTCGTAGCCGTTCAGCCGAGCAAAACATGTGATTAATATAATGTGCTTCGAGTCCATAACGACCGCATCCTTGTAAATTTGATCCGTCACCTTCTAAATACTAGCATACTAATATACTAGCTAGTGGTAGTGAATAAACGGCTAGCTAACAGTTTATTTTCTTCTGGATTGTTTGAGTAATGCTAGGTGATGTATGCACAAGCATATGTCAGTTGCAGTTCTAACTATTAAATGAATTAATGAACACTTTTGCACTCTTTACGAAGTGTTTTATCCTGGTCATGGTTTCACTGGATTTGGAGCCTATCACAGAAACATTGTGTGCTGGACAGGAATACCAGGACTCCAGTCTGTCCCAGAACGTTGAAATGTCTTGTAGGTAATGCCTGATTTAGCAATGCGTTACTTGTAGCTCTTCAAACAGAAGATGCAAAACTTAGACACCAAATACCATATGTCGTAGCTGATCATTTGCTTTATTCGGCGGCTGTGGCTCAGGTGGTAGAGCGGGTTGTCCACTAATCGTAGGGTTGGTGGTTCGAATCCCGGCCCGGGTGATCCCATACCAAAGTGTCCTTGGGCAAGACACTGAACCCTAAGTTGCCCCCAATGGCAAGCTAGCACCTTGCATGTAGCTCTGCTACCATTGGTGTGTGAGTGTGCTCTACTTTGTAAGTCACTTGAAAATGAAAAATGATATTTCCGTAAAGCTGCTTTGAGACAATGTCCATTGTAAAAAGCGCTATACAAATTGGTTAATTATTATTATTACTGTATATTGTTCATATACTGTACGTGTACTTATCACATGAATCATAACGAATTTGATTAAATTCTGCATCATCGCTTCCCTTGTCATTCAACAGCTTATAAAATAGCACGTGATCCAGCACATCCTCTAATTCTGCATTTTATTCTTTGTTTATTATAATTTCTTTATGGTACACTAGCAGATAAAATATGCAAAAACTAATGAAAACACTGGACGTTATAAACAACAATGATTTGCGAATGATGCATTCGATCATGCTTTTAATTCATTATTTTGATTTGTCAAATTAATAAAACTTTATCGATATTTTAGTTAATTTGGTATGTAATATTTACAAAACACCCGTGTGCCGAATTTCAGTATTAAGTCCTCACTATGCATAATTGAGTCTCATCAAATTCTGGCCCAAAGTGTCTGTAAAAGTGAATTCAGTGCTCAGGCTTTTATCTTTGCAGTGTAATATTGGTCAAGGGTAAAACACAGACAGTAGAGTTATGACATCAGGACACACACACACACACACACACACACACACACACACACACACACACACACACACACACAAACGCAGTGTAATCAGTGTGATTAGGCCCAGCTCCCTCTCTCTTTGTCTCTCTCATGTCAGTCGTAGGACTCGCACTCTGCCTTTCAGCCCGATCTGCGATTCTAATAAAGTAGAGTACAGACACGGAGAGGCTGTTAAACTGAAAGTGACATGGTAGGCTGAGCAGTTACACTGCACAGGCCACGCAGTGTCACTCTGAGAATTTTATCGAGCAGCTCTGCTCTTATTCAGATGAACACTGCTGGTGTGATATGATTACAAAACACACTCCTGCTGCCGCAGAGTCGCTTCAGGTAGACGGGTGATCACGAATATGAATCCTCTCGTCGCTGCTTGCCATAATTATCGCGTATAAATATTTTGATTACGTATGGAAAGTAATGGCAAGCATCTTAATCTTAACTCAGCAGATGCCGGGTAAGAACTGTAAATATATGACCAAAAAATAAATAAAAATACTCGCGTGATACGTTCACTTTAAAGCGAAATAAATCAATTCGCATTGCATCGCGTCGACACAAGGTAAATATACTGTACATGTCTGATAATCATTTTCTCTAGATGTATGATGAATAAATGTTGACGTCAGACTTTTTTTCCCCGTGCATATTTCTCTAAAGGTTGTAAATATGTGATTTCATCATATCCTGCAGAAACCTCTCGAGTTCTTCTACACTTTGTGAATTAAATTATTGATGAACCGAATTTCCACAGAAATCTTTAATGACTGCGCTCCTCGAGTAGTTAAGCAGCGTTTCAGACATGTCGCGTTGACGATCAGAGCCGTGAGATTGAATTGCATCCAGAGTACTCTACTGTGATGAATGCTGATTATCTTCTGATTTGGATTCAGCCTGGAACATCAGAAATGATCACATGCACAGTATTGCTGTTTTAAATTGGTTTTGACGGTCAGCCTACAGCGATTCTAGTTCTGATGATATTTTCGATGCCGTGATTGCGCCGTGTCGACTCTTTAACCCTGTGCACGCTGTGTTGTGTGCTAGGAGAGGCTTTTCTGCTCATGACGGTTGTAAAGAGTGGCTATTTGAGTTACCGTAGCATTTTGAACCAGTGTGGCCATTCTCCTCTGCTTCTCTTCTTTCATCAACAAGGTGTTTCCGTCTGCAGAAAAGCTGCTCACTGGATTTATTTATTTATTTATTTATTTATTATTATTTTTTTTATCTTGTACTGTTCTTGGACTTTTTCTCCAAACATCTAAAAATATAATTACTGATTTTATTACAAAACAAGTCATTTGTTGGTCTCTTTATTCACTGCCCAGAGACGCAGATGCTATTTTGTTGTCTTACATTTTTTTTCCTTTAATGTGATTGTGATTTTATGAGAAGGTTTTGTAAAAATGGAGCAATTTTCACGAATGCTCTAGTGTTCTAGCTCTAACGGTGATGGATAAACACACATGTTGCTACTTAACATTTTATTAGTCTAAATAATAGCTTTAGGCTGCCAATCTGTTCCTTTTTAGTGTTACGCAATACATGGTGGCCTTTTACTTCAGATTATAGAGATTATATCTGATTTAAGATATGTGAGTGCTCAGGAAACCACACACATGGATGCTCTAAACATGATTACATGTTAGTGCTTAATGAGAGAAACAATTAACACACACATACAGCATACTATAAACCATATTAATCAACAAAGGCTCAGTATTAGGGGTTTGTTTCAAATACATCTTGTCATGCATGTAAGATACATGAATAATCCATTGTCTTCTCATTGTAACATTATTATTATTTTTTTTATTTTTTTTACAAATATATAAATGATAGTATTGATATGAAACGTTGTGCTTTGGTAGTTAAAGTCATGAGAACACTGTTGCTAATCAAAAGGGAAATACAGACGCTTGAGTACCGGTTGAGGTGAACTACACACACACACACACACACACACACACACACACACACACACAATCAATTCCTAATGTAATGTAAAGATGTAAGATGTAATTATTAATAAAAAAAAAAGGATATATTCAGAAGTCTGTATTTTTAATGTGTTTTAAAGACATCGCACCTCGGACAAATCTTATTGCCATTTGGGGGGCCTCACCCTGTTTGGGAACCCCTGCCTTATAATACAAACAATGTAACAACAGACACGAAGGAAGACTATCAGAAATATCAACCTTTTCCTCAGATGTGTTTGTCAATGTTTAAGAAAAGACAGTACATCTAAAATGATGCTGTAACTACACATAATATTGACGGCTAACTCAACTAGCATGGATGCTAGCATATCGAGAACCATCAACAATGTGTCGTGTGCTAATTCATGTGAAAACATGACACTGTTTGAACAATGCATGCATTGCAAGGTAACTCAGGTCAAGTCAAGTCAAGTGGCTTTATCATCATTTCAACCATATAGAGCTGGTACAGAACACAGTGAAATGAAACGACGTTCCTCCAGGATCACGGTGCTGCATAAAACAACACGCTAATCACATTTGACGACACAGAACTAAATAATACCTACACATGTTTACATAAAGCGCACATGCTAATGCATGCTAACAACACAAAACAGTACAATAAGTACTAAAAAAGGACAATAGGTAGAGTAAATGACAGAGTAGTGCCGGACAGTACACGGTTCTAGTGTGGAAGTGTCCGATATAACAGGTAGTGCAAAAGAATAACAATGTAATAAAATTAAAATATTGTGAGTATAAACATAGAATACTGTGATATTGAATACAATATTCAGCAGATTGTCTTATACCAGGGGTGTCCAGACTTATCCCGAAAGGGCTGGGTTTTCATTCCAACCAATGGAATTCATCCAGGTTTTCATTCCAACCAAGCAGGAGCCACATTTTGTCAAATTGCACTGCTAAATTGAGGAGAACTGATAAATATTCTGTAGTTGTGTATCATCAGCTAGAATAATACAGGGCCTAAAACAGAACCTTGTGGTACTTTTCAGGCTCTGATCAATCTTCATTTAGGCAAACAAACTGGTAATCCCCTGTCTAAGCCAGGGGTCCCATTTTTGGCAGCCCTTGAATAGCCATAATGTGCCCTTGAATAACCCTATTCATTAAAAACAAAAAACAAACTAACATATTCTGTAGATTAACACCAACAACAAGCAGTTAGGGGTTGGGGGTTTGGAACCCACCTCCGCCCTGTGTGTACAGAGTTTGCATGTTCTTCCGTGCTTCGGGGGTTTCCTCCAGGAACTCCAGTTTCCTCCCCCAGTCCAAAGACATGCGTTGCAGACTGATTGGCATCTCACACATAGTGTGTGATTGTGTGTGTGAGCAATTGTGCTCTGTGATGGGTTGGCCCCCCTGTCCAGGGTGTCCCCTGCCTTGTGCCCCGAGTCCCTGGGATAGGCTCCAGGCTTCCAATCAATGAATCATTGAATTACACTAAAGACCATACTGCTGATCCTACACAGGGTTACATGGAGACTTGAGCTTATCCCAGAGAACTCTGGGTACAGGGTTATGGACACCCTGGATGGGGTGACAACCCATCACAGGGCAAAATCACACATAGATGCACACACTGTGTACGATTTGGAAAAGCCAGTCAGCCTTCAATGCATGTCTTTGGGCTGGGGGAGGAACCAGAGTACCTGGATACTAACATACAAATTCTGTGTGATTCAAGCCGCCAAACCCGGAGGTACAAGGCAAACTTGCCCCCGACACGAAAGAGCGTCACTCAAAAAAATCAAACAGCTGCAAGATGTACTAGAATAAGACATATTGCATGATATATTGTGCAGATGTTTCTTGTTAGGGACCTTGTGCTTGGTTACACCTGTTACATATTTTTTGTAGCGATACTCGAAACACACTCCAGTCTGTGCTTGTATGAAAAGTAATGTAATGAAAACAACCTTTTCATGGCATTCCACCTAGATCTCGAAAATCTGATACTTTTACCACATATGCGGAGAAGGGAGCATGTACTGAAATACATACCGTACTATCTTGCCAACTCTCCACCATTTGTTGTTGGCTTTCCTCCAAAAGCCTTCACTGTAAATCTACTCCGTGCTGCCGAGGCCTCTTATAAAAACAGGCCCTGTTCGCCCTGAAAGACGTGAAGCGATGGGCCTTGATGGAGCGTCTCTAGGCGACCCAGAACCCCATGACCTGAACTTGATCCCTGCATCGCCTGCAGCCTGGCGGAAAGGGAGGCCCTGGGGCCTGAGAGAGGTGCATTGAACGAGGTTTGGATGAAAATATGCTAAGGGGACAAGGGGTCTGTGAAGGTGGGAGGAGAGGCTAAGGGGTCGTTCTCTCTTCGATGCCCACACCAGCGGGCATGCTGCCAGTCTGCCTGAGGCACTGCTCCAGGACGCAGGGACATGTGGGGACTGAGTATGTATGTGTATGTGTGTGTGTGTGTGTGTGTGTGTGTGTGTGTGTGTTTGCACTCCTGTTGTGTGTTTTTAATGGAAGAACAAAGCTGAGAGGTTTTTTGTTCTTACATATGTCCACACAGTCAAAAAGTGTGCTTCACTCTCTCCCTCTCTCCCTTTCTCTCTCTCTCTCTCTCTCTCTCTCTCACACACACACACACACACACACACATCCTACATGTACAGTAGATCTTCACCATGGAACCGCTGGCAGATTGAAATTAATTTCACGTCTCTTGTATTATATATGTATAGCAATTTCTATACATCTTTCTGCTCCTTAATTATCTGTTCTGTCTCTTATATGATTTATTTTACACTGGACTCTTTCAACTATGGACTCATTAGTAAAGCTGTACATTTTGGAACTGGTCAGCTTTGTGTTTAAGACATTATTACCCATCAAATTACTAACATGTACACCAGTGGCTCTTAACCCTTCAATGCACAGAATATCTACATTTGTGGACAGTGAAATATATATACATT
>JAFFST010030610.1:39574-55841 GCA_022414735.1 Noturus placidus
GCATGAACGCTGACCTTAACTGAGGCAAGTGAGGCCTGCAGTTCTTTGGACGTTGTTGTGGGGTCTTTTGGGACCTCTTGGATGAGTCGTTGCTGCGCTCTTGGGGTAATTTTGGGCGGCCGGCCACTCCTGGGAAGGTTCACCACTGTTCCATGTCTTCGCCATTTGTGGATAATGGCTCTCACTGTGGTTCGCGGGATTCCCAAAGCTTTGGAAATGGCTTTATAACCCTTTCCAGACTGATAGATCTCAATTACTTTCTTTCTCAATTGTTCCTGAATTTCTTTGGGTCTCGGCATGATGTGTAGCTTTTAAGGATCTTCTGGTGGACCTTACTGTGTCAAGCAGCTCCTATTTAAGTGATGCCTTGATTGTGAAGAGGTGTGGCAATAATCAGGCCTGGGTGTGGCTAGAGAAATTGAACTCAGGTGTGGACAACCACAGTTATAGTATGTTTTAACAAGGGGGGCAATCACTTTTTCACACAGGGCCATGATGGTTTGGATTTTTTTTTCACCTTTAATAATAAACACCTTGATTTACAAATTGCATTTTGTGTTTACTTGTGTTGTCCTTGTCTATTGTTTAAATTGGTTTGATGTTCCGAAACACTTAAGTGTGACAAACATGCAAAGGAACAGGAAATGAGGAAGGGGGCAAACACTTTTTCACACCACTGTAAATGTGTTTACGAACGCTTTAAGTGCAGTTAATTATTTGTCATGCTGTACGTGCTAATAGACGATTGCTTGAAACCAGCGGCTTCGTCTCAAACCGCGTACGTACCGTCTATATAGTAGCCGAGATAAATGTACTTTCCCCCACTACAGGCCTATAGTAAGCAAGTATGCGGTTTGGGACGCAGCCAAACTCTCTTGTTCACCGTAAAATGTGATCGTGTCCTGTTACAAAATGCGGTGAAGACTCTCACACGACGTTCATAATGTGATTAAGGTGTTTACATGTCTGTAATACACGTCCATAATATGACTAATAGAGGAGTACACCACCTGTCTTAATTCAACTAAAGCTTAATTCGAGTGTGACTTTAATTAGATTAAGGTAAGAAAACATTACTTTTTACATGGTAGTTTCTTAATCAAAGTATGGTCTTAATCAGGTTAATAGTGGATTATTGTTGTCCATGTAAACGCACTGAGTGTCACCTCTGGCTTGCTCATTAAGGATAAATAAAAAAAAGTAATTGTTAAAATTTTATATCTGGATTCCCGTAAAGTTGCTTTGTGACAACGTCGATTGTAAAAAGCGCTGTGTCGATAAAACGTAATAGACTTGAACCACGATTTTTAGTCTTGCTTCATTTTAGTAGAGGAATTAAAAAAATAATAAGAAATTAAAGACATAAGAACCGACATAGTTTTATGTCAAGAGCCAGATAAATATATATGATAAACAGAAGCCTCGCACTGTATAAGTATTTCAATTTGCCCTGTTTTCAGGTGTTCATCAAATTGGATAGAATTGTTGGATAGTATTTAAACGTCGGGAAAAAAAGTTATGCATTGTAGTTTGAAATGAAATGAAATGCAAATGTATTGCAGGAACTTTGCATTCGTTACTGAGGTATAATAATTAAGTCACTAATAATATTTTAATATCTTCAGGCAAAACTTCTCATTACCCATCTCTCTCTCTCTCTCTCTCTCTCTCTCTCTCTTTCTACACCTTGATTTAAACCATCATTCTAAGATTAAAGCCAGTTAAAGGAACTCTTAATGTTATATTAAAACAAAGTTAATCAATGCACCGGCTTTGCAAATCTCTTTCCATTTATTAATAAACATGCAGAACAGAAGAATTAATGCTTGAAAGGCAGAGAAAGAAAATATTCCTGTGGTAGAGAAGAATGTCTACATATATTACTATAGGTTAATGTAACTTCAGCTTTGTTAAATTTTCATAGGATTAGTGCATATTTAAATATTTAATGGTGCCCTCATACTCAAGATATTTAACATAAAGGTTAATAAACACTGAGATGTATCAAGTAAGTATATTCAGAAGGGGGCTCATGAATTAAGGATAATGTGTTAAGAGACGCCTGGAATTTTCCTTTGTCCCTTTCTCAGTTTTGGCTTCTGGATTTGAAATTTCATGCTGTTTGATATGAAGCTTGATATTTATAGCTGTGCGAGTGTTACATTTTCATGTCATGTTGTTTTAAGATTATATGATGAGACTGGTAAAATACTCACATCTATTTAGAATGAGTTGATTAGGCTGGTTATTGTTGATGGTCTATAGATGATTTATTGACTGTTTGTAGAGTGTCACCAAGGGACTATCCAAAATTCCAATGAATCAGTCCTTGTGCTACATATCACCTACCGGTTTTCTTATGTGTAGATCTTATGTGTACAGGGTGACTGTGGCTCAGTCGGTAGAAAGGGTTGTCCACTAATCGTAGGGTTGGCGGTTTGATTCACGGCCCATGTGACTCCACATACCGAAGTGTCCCTGGCAAGACACTGAACTCCAAGTTGCCCCCGATGGCAAGTTAGCGCCTTGCATGGCAGCTCTGCTACCATTGGTGCATGAGTGTGTGTGTGTGAATGGGTGAATGAGACACAGTGTAAACCGCTTTGGATAAAAGCGCTATATAAGTGCGCCATTTACCATTTTACCATGAAGTGCAGTGATGGTAATCTATCTCGCTTGCTAACCTTTCTAATGTATTTGTTACTACCAAGCTAGCTAATGCTTTACCCATAAAGAGTGGAAAAACAAAAACAAGACAGCTCTCATCACTGACTACATACTATGTTACCTTAGTTGGCTTCATTGCTAGTCTGATCAGAAGGTATTATATAAACTCTCATGCCTGTACACACCATTTCTGATCTTCGTAGATTAGTGCAGCTAAGTCAGTTGTCATATCTGTGATGCATAAGCATTACTTATGGTAAATTGCACTGAAGAGAAATGTGATTTTACTTGTGATTTTACTTTTCTACGAGAGACTGCATTTCAATAACCATGTCAAATGTGCTAATTAGTAAGTGCTAGTTATTTTTGTGGGTCAATAATATTGTTTTTAAATGAGCATTTCTAATTACTCCACTAACAATGGGGTGCTTGTATAATTAATATTTCAACAATGTGCTTTCTCTACTTGGCCAAAGCTAATATGTAGATGACATATTCATATCCCATAAGCCCATGAAAAATGCACCAGCCACTTAAAAGCAATGGAGAGCCAAAAGGAAGACACGTTCCTCCCTGTGTGATGGGGTTTGACTTCTTTCAGCTGACAAGAATTGATTTTTTTTTCAGAATGAGTGTCCCAAATGCAAGTGGCCCTCCCTCTCTTTCCAAGTTTCTCTCGGATACATACATATTTTGGGTCAAGACGTGGATGGAGTGACTTGATGGTGAAACATTATCTCCTTCTTTAAATCTTATGCCTCACAAGCATTCTTCTAATGTAATATATGTTGAATAATTTAGTGGTCACCCATGCATCGGGGATCCTCGTCGTTGTGCGGTCTGATGGCTCTCTGAAGTGAGCAATTCACTCAGGTCCACTCTGCTTATGTGGCAAATAGAGAACTGAAGCTGACAAGGCATGTATAGTGAACATCTATGCTGTTTGATGGGTCTGAATAAAGACACTGTTGGTGTGAGACAAGTACAAGGAGCATGGGAATAAGAATAAGAATAAGGCATGCAGGTTACATTTATATGAATTGATTCACACTAACTGTGTGTCCTATGAATTTTTCCTAAACTTCTTTGTTGCTTTAATTTTGGGAGATCTCACTGACCGCTTTATTCTAGGCTGCAACAATGAAATTATTGCTAGTGCACCTACATACGAATAGTGTTCATGCAGTGATGGCTGGTCATGATACTAGATGTAATATGTAAAATCTATCAGTGGCTTGACAATGAAGTTCTTAAGGCTGAGCTATGTATTACACTCAACTTGTGTTTCTGGCACCTGTCCTTTTATGCAATTTGTACTTTGATTGGACAATATATACACAATTCCACAAACAAGTTGGGATGCTGTGTAAAATGTAAATAAATGTAAATAAAAAGAGAATGCAAGGATTTTCAAATCTCATACTTTATTTACAATAGAGCATAGGAAGCATATCAAAGGTTTAAACTGAGAAAATGTCATTTTAAGGAAAAAATAAGGTAATTTGATGGCCACAACACCTCTTAAGAAAGTTGGGACAGTGCAACAAAAGGCTGGAAAAGTAAGTGTTATTAAAAATAAATAGCTGGAGGTTAATTGGTCAGTAACATTGATGGGGCGGCTCAGGTGGTAGAGCGGGTTGTCCACTAATCGTAGGGTTGGCGGTTCGATTCCCGGCCGAAGTGTCCTTGGGCAAGACACTGAACCCCAAGCTGCCCCCGATGTTAGCACCTTGCATGGCAGCTCTGCTACCTTTGGTGTGTGTGTGAATGGGTGAATGATAACCAGTGTAAAGCTTTGGATAAAAGCGCTATATAAGTGTGCCATTTAACATGATATATAAATAAAAAAAAAAGTATCTTAGAGACGCTCTCAATAGTAAAGATAGGCAGAGGTTCACCAATCTGCAAAAACTGAACTTTTCTGGAATTGAGGATGTATATACAGTATCTCAAAAAAGTAAGTACACCCCTCACATGTGTGTAAATATGTGATGATAACTTTTCATGTGAGAACATTGTAGAAATGACACTGTGCTACAATGTAAAGTAGTGAGTGTACAGCTTGTGTAACAGTGTAAATTTACTGTCCCCTCAAAATAACTCAACACACAGACATTAATGTCTAAACCACTGGCAACAAAAGTGAGTACACCCCTAAGTGATAATGTCCAAATTGGGCCCAATTTCGTCACCCCCCCCCCCACTCTGGTGTCATGTGACTTGTTAGTGTTACAAGGTCGCAGATGTGTTAAATTTGGTGTCATCGCTCTCACACTCACTCATACTGGTCACTGGAAGTTCAACATTGCACCTCATGGCAAAAAACTCTCTGAGGATCTGAAAAAAAAAGAATTGTTGCTCTACATAAGGAAACACTTGCAGAAGATATTTTCTGTTAGTTTTTCAGCTAAAATCAGCCCAAATCATGATGCAATTTCAAAAGGCAATGCACAGAAGGTGAATAGACAGGACACTCATTTTCTTCTGATAGCAGTTACAGTACTTTTGCTTCATCTTTAAGGTGAACTTTAACCTGTGAATTCACAAGCCTCTGTTCTGTAAGCCAATAGCAAAAAAGTGGGTGGGGCTGTGTAAAAAAGAATTGAGGAGCTGCTAATTATTAAGTAACAGTGATACTTGGCACACATCTAAAAATAAAAACAAAAGCAAACAAACAACAACAAAAACATCATATTACTTTTTGGTAACTTTTTGTCATAATGGTTTATTTATTTATTTTTGCTTAGTAGGATTTTCTTGCTAGCAATGTTGGCAGCTCTGGGAAACCTTCTTTTGTAGGGTTTTAGACCAAATTAGCATAATGCAGTGAAATATAGAAAACATCAGAACGACCCAAATACGTTCTTGCTCTGCCTAATGGATGAAAATAGATTACATCTTTATCGTAAAAAAAAAACAGCAATTTAAAATGCTAATCTAGGCAGTGCTAAGGATTCGTTTTCCTCTCTTGTGCTTGTTTTCTTTGCATAATGTATGCCATAAAAGCACAATCTAATATATTTATAATCTACTTTAACCTTCTACATGCCTCAGTAAAGCTTTAGCAAAGAGGACACCAAATTAGCCTATATTGACCATCAAACACAAATCCCACCAAGAGTTGCAAGCTATTTGTGCAGCTGCTTTGAGGGACATGTCCAATTTTACAGACTCCACTTGAGACAGTTGAGCTTTAGAGTTTAATATGGGCTGACGACTGGCACAGTGAAGAAAGCATAAAGCCTCTGGTGTAAATATTTAAAAGCAGGCTGACTCCTAACAGGTCCAGACCCAGAATGATCCCGCATTAAGGAAGAAAATCTGGTCATAGACCTCTTTAAGAGGTTTAAAATTGAACCCTGGTGTGTATAACGTGGTGTGTGTGTTGAGAGTTCCATGCTGTACAGAATGCCTTCTTTTCAGCTTGGAAATTTCCAACCATGCTCATCAGAGAGTGAAATAAATGGAGCAGCATTTAAGAGGGCACATTGCTAACAGGGTCACACTGCAATACCTGAAAACACTGCTAAAATATTAAAGATAATACACAAATTCAATTAGAGGGGAATCATAGAAAGGGAGCTGGAATAGCAGGCTGCGGTGGTTCACCACATCTCGAGAAAGACCATCAACTCAGCAGCTTTTTTCTGTAACGATGCTATTTTATCTGAGTTCTTGTGAAGCATCTGCACACGCTAGGATTTTTTAACATCAGTTCAGATAATGATAATCACACACGTGGTGGTTGGTGTTGCAGTGAAATGAGAAGGCCATATAACAAAATCAGTAACTGGGTTAAGAGGGAGTTTGTGAGAGAAACAACCAGTAGTCCAAGGGCAACACACCACCTGATGCTACCACCCCCATGCTGCACTCAAGGGATGGTTTTCTCTGTGGTTTGCACTGTTGGATTTCTGCCAAATAAAGCTGTAAAATTCAATTTTATTTGTATAACACATTTTTACACTAGACATTGTCTCAAAGCAGCTTTACAGAAACATATAAACACGGTATACAGATATGAAGAGTGCAATTGAGTGAGCCGGTGGCGACGGTGTCAAGGAAAAACTCCCTACGATGTTAAGAGGAAGAAACCTTGAGAGGAACCAAAATGAACTCAGGTCATGTCCTTACCCTGCCATGAGGAACTGAAATGGATTTAATTGGTTTTAATTATATGTCAAGAATATATACCAAACTGTCACTAATTTTGAAGCACTCATTTGTGTGTGGTTGGTTGGGGTCTGGTAATCCCAAACAACATTAAGTAAACCAAGGAGCTAAATAAAAAAGTCCTGGCTAAGACACTGAGGAAAAAAAAAATCTGTCTTTGGGTTTAGAAATGGTTTCAAACTTTGCACATCCCATGAAGCACAATTAAATCCATTATTAAAGATTTTGTAAGAATATGCCAAAACCATGACTCTGGCTAGAGGAAGTAGTGTAAGAAAAAATAATGACTAGGCACAAAAAAAGGGGTTTGTGAAAGAAGCAACCAGGACAGCAAGGGTCATACACAACACAACATGACGCTACCACCACCATGCTTCCATACAGATGGTAAGTAGTGTTGGGTTTCCACCACATGAAGCTGTAACATGAACCAAAGACAGTTCTCCTTCCTGTTACCTGCACCTGAAATGGTGTTACTTTGGATTATATGTCATGAATCTACACTAAATCACCAATAAGATTGAGGTGACTGAGGTGATGGGGTCCCAGCAAATGAAGCTGTAACACAGACTCAGGACATTTCCCCTACCGGCCAGGAGACAACACATTCACCTTTATCACCCTTGCCTACCTACGTAGATTGCAAATTCACTTTGTGTGCCCATATCTACACTGAAATACATTTTACATCTTCATTTGGTTCTATACAAGAAGGTGCTTGGACCCCGGTAATCGCTGCATGTCGCTATATTTCACCATCAGTTGGTCATTAGGATTTAATGATATAGTATGATCTAATATATTGAAAATTCCTAGTTTTATGCCATCTGTGCAATTGTTATCGGTATCTAAAACTTGATATTGACTCACTTGATATACCACTCATCTATTGGAACTTAACATTATATATATCAATGATATCAAAGGGATGCCCTTTCTGCCACAACCCTTCCCATTTATCCGGGCTTGGGAGCGGCACGGAACCATCCACTGACTTGTGGAGATCCATGTCTCCGTGACTGGGTTGAGAGAACTATAGTACTGCAGTCTGATAAATGCCAAATACTGAATCCTCAATCCCACATTGTCCTCCTTCAACCTTTCTCTCGTTCTATCACTATCCCAGTAGGAGCGTATAATCATTGGCTGTTGGTGTTCTCTAATGATCTAACACACTCAGCTCCACCCTTTAGTCATCTCCTAATGAGGCCACTCATCCTGACGCTGCAGCCGTGGCCCCATTAAACCTCCCAGGAGCCTCGGCTCATCTGTTGATTCTAAATGGAGGCGTGCAATTACTGGAGTATTCCTTTTCTGTCTGAACAAACAAGGAGAGAGAAAGAGAAAGTGAGAGCGATAGAGAGTAAGAGCGAGGGAGGATACACCAGTTCTGACATCTCAGGGAATTTCACAGACGTGGCTAATCGAAAGTGATCAGCGGAAGAGTTTAATATTTAACTAGCCGGCGACGCAGCCCGAAGTTTCTAATGAAATTATAACTCATGCTTGAAAAGCAAAAGTGTATGTGTTGTGGGTGCGTGAATAATTCAGGCGGCCCATATCTCCTAGTTTTTTGTTCAGCCGGAGACAAGCAGCACTTTTAAAAGAGGAGGAGGAAGTGGAAAGATAGGAGGCTGTGACAAAACATGAACAACAGCTTCTAAATTAAAGAGACGCTCCATCTGAAGGATGAAGTGTCTTAATTAATTTATTCACTTAAAAACAACCAAAGTACATTGCTAAAGCATGAACTAACTAGCTAACTAACTAACTAGCTAACTAACTAGCTAACACAGCTCCTTTAGCTAAAACCCAGGCTACCAGTTCCTTTTTTTTTCTTTGCATATGTTTAGTATTTAATTACCCCAAAATCAATTAATTAGCTCTTTTTTTCTGAGAGGTCAGGATGATGAGTCCACTATCCATGAGGGCTGGTGAAATATTTAGGCTGACGGCATTCATATTAATGGTAACATTACACATACGTCTCCTCGCCCCAAAATTCAATTAGAATTCAACTCAACACTGATGTCAGTGCCACGTCAGGCATATAAATGTACCATGGCTTCGGGTGATAGTGTCTATTTTCATACATTATTTTTCAGATAGCTTAGCTTTTGGCTTTAGCTTTTTGACCTTCCTTGCGGCATTATTCCAACAGAGAGAGAAGAAGAATTACATATTTGATGGGAACTAATTAGACTGGCCCTTTACCTGTGGGGGGCTTCAGGTGGCTCTGTGCTGAGTTATTGGGGATTCAACTTGATGGGGAGAATTTTTTCAGTTTTACACTGAAGCGAGCGAGCGAGCGAGAGAGACAGAGAGAGAGAGAGAGAGAGAGAGAGTGAGAGAGAGCATTTCGGATGCACTTCTTCCGATATGGAATAACGTGCACAAGCAATGAAGAGCAGTCCTCTTTATTCCATTCCACAGGCTTAGGGATAAGTGTTTGCTTTTTCATCGTTCACTTGATGCTAATGCAGAGTGTGTACACTTTGCGGTGACAAATAATATTCAATTATAGATGTAAGCTAGCTGACGTTCCATTTGCTAACTGTGTGATAAATTCATCAATTCACACTTAAAAAAAATATGATGAACTGATATCGTACATCACTCTTCAGACCTCGAATATAATTATGTGATTCTCTGAGAGTTGCCTCAAACAGAGACGTGACTTAAGCCTATTTTTAATGCACGAATGAAGAGCAGTCCAGCACTACGAGGAGATCTGAGGAGACGGCTTCTGAATTGGATGCAATGCTGGTCTTGATAATAGATATGAATACATATATATGAATAAAATTATGAACTACACTTAATTAAATTGAGCTGTAACATACCAAATGAGTGTTTGTCTTTTAACGGTATCAACTGTCCTTTATACATCATGGAATAATTTTTTTTTCTAATTCAAAATCATTCGAAATACTCAAAATAGTAAATTACCTGTTGGCGCATGGATTTAAATGGTCCTCTTAACAGTTGTGGAACAGAGAGAAAGAAATATCAATGCCATGGGGCAGAAGTGGCTTGGTGTGCCAAGGAACCTGTCTAGTATCACTAGAACAAAACCGACATAGACTGCCACTGGTCTTCATTACAGAAGGGTACAAGCTAGGCAAAGTCAGGTTGATGATGGAGATGGAGAACTCAAATGCTATCTCTGGCAGGCTAAGAAACCAACTACCCAAGACAGGCGATTGGAATGCCCAATGAGTAGTCAATGAGGGTATTATAGTAGGGACTGTACAGACTGGAAGAACATGCCTGAGTTGGGGAAAATGGACCCAGAGGTAGGGGAAAGCATACCTGAAATGGACGAAGATAGTAGTGAAGCAGATGGAGGGTAGTGGAAGTGGGTAGGAAGGCTGATGTAACCATATTTCCCAGACACAACAGGGGGCTTGGATGAACTGGGATAGAGCAGTAGACAGCCAACTGACATGGAGCAATCTGTGAAGTATTCCAGTAGCCAAATTGAGCTTCTTGATGTATGCAGTCTAATATGTTCTTCCTAGTCCGAGTAATATCAGTAAGTAGTTTGAGAAGGAAGAATGTTACCACCTCTGTGGACTTCCAGATACCAACCTCGAGCGTATTCTTTCTAGATGCAGGGAGGCTCTCCAGCAAGGCATGGTGACACAACCAAGTTTGCAGATGTTTGTAGTAGTACTGGAAGTTGAATGGAAGGAGGCCAGGGGTTAACAATACCCCTGGGCCTACAAACGTCATTCAGTTTGTTAAGAAGGATCAGAAGTTGGAGGGAAGGAAGGTGGAAGAAGGTTTCAAAGAAATATACCAAACAAACCTGAAGCCTGATTTGGTGCTGTGGTGTTGGGCCAACAGGATAGTTTTAGTTGCCAAGTTAACAGTACCATAGGAAGAACACTTAAAAGAAGCATTTAAGCAGAAATGGCTTGTAGGACAACAAAATGCAAGGAGTTGGGGAGAAGGGCACTTGCTTACCCAGTGGAAATAGGAAGAAGGGGGTTGGCTGCGACATCATTAATAAGACTGTTTAGGGACCTCTGGTTCAGGGGCAACTTGTTGTTAAACAGAAGAAAGTTGAGAAATGCAGATAGTGCAGAGGAGAGAAGTTGTAGGGCAAAAGCACCATCCAGTGATGCTGCCAGGAGAGATAAAGTAATGCAGAATGCTGCCTGGAGGCTTCCAACCTGCTGTCTCACCAGTATGAGACATCTTGCCATAGGGAACAAAATGTCAGGGTAAATGCACTCAATTGAGGATTCTGTGGCCTGGCATCTCTGTTGAAGACATCACAAGTTGGGCAGGTACCTACAGATACATCTCCAATCACTTGCTGCAACTCTCAACAATAAACACAGCAGTTTTCACCTCTGATTAAGTGTCACGTTTCCTATCGCTGTACAATAAGGTATTCATACAAAATAATATGCATTGGATCAAGTGCTATTTTATCAAATAATGACAGTAAGAGATGTAGCATTAATCTAAACTAAATTTGCGATTACTTTATCATTTATTTTAGTCTATTTCAATGCTTGCCATCTCATTCAAATATCATCATATTATTCTTTATTTGTTTATTTTTTTTATTCTAACTTGATTGAATACTATACAATGTTAAAAAAGTATTTAAAAAAAATAAAACATGGAAAAAACCGACCTTCTTCTTTGGTCCATATTTTTAATCCTTGATTTTGATCTAAATGCAACTACAGAGGAAATCTTAATAATATGAACGGGTAACCCGGAAAATTGACATAACCCGAGTCTGAATACAGTACATAGAAGTTTCCCCACATGCATTTTGACATATATTTGCACTTAAGTCAGCATCTTTGAATACAAACACTTATTCTAAGTGTCCCCCCCACCCCTTCCCCCAACATCCGGTCTTCTGGTGGAAGAATTGGTACATTTATTTATGTATTGCTCCTTAAACAAGCTCTGTGCTTGGACTGGATCAAATAAAGAAATGTCTTGTTACGATCTTTATTTCCATTTCTTTACAAAACTTACACTTGTTCATACAAGAAAGATCACAGAGACGTCAGGGTCACATGTACACACTTGCATGAGTGTCAGTCCTGTCTAAAGTTTCTAATTGTTCTGATGCTGGGGAAAAAAATAGAATACCTTATAAGAAACTTCTGATTTTGGGCATACTGATTAAAGAGCACAAGTGATACTTCAGTGACAAGGCGGCCATAATTAATTCATTGCAAATAGTGAAATTTAGGGGTTACTTTGAAAAATGTTGAAAACTGGCATCCCGTAATAAAAAAAAAGCAGCAGGGGGAGTCTAATTCATTAACATTTCATTGGCAAATCCACTTTCATATGAACTATCTGCAATATACGGCTGTCACAATCAAACAGGTGTCCAGAAAAGAGAGTTTGACAAGTGAATAAAGGGATGGGGAATATGTCAGTGGTGGCGCTCAGTGTTTCTTCTCTCTGTCATGTTGCCAAAGCCCAGTGTTAAGCAGAAACCATCACCAAAGGAACAGCAATGCTTGAGGCAATGACATGAAAAAGGAAAGGAAAAAAGTTCATGTCCTCCTTCCTGTGACAGAAGTCTCTGAGTAATCTTGTAAGGCGTGAGAGGATTGTTCAAAGGAGAACATTTCTCCAGTTTCGGGATCTTTTGGGAGTAGAAGATGTGCCCAGCTCATAATTGTGTAATCATGCACTCGACTCTGTCACTCGTTCAAATTCTTTTACGTTCACCTTGAAAGTAAGCATCAACACTTGAAAGGTTGAGTGTGAGGCACTTGGAGCGAGAGATTGTGATGCTGTAGGACAGGATTTTAAGAAAATCGGATTCACAAACGTCTCGAGTGTTTCACTGGAAAGTTTTCCTAATTAACCTTGTTAATTTTCATTGTTGGAAAGTTGTGGAACTTATTTTGTTAAAGGTCAAATGTGAAGTAAAAGGTGAACCTTTTTGTGAAATTAACTTCCAGGAAGTCACATGATCATAATGTGGCAAATGGTAGGGTCCTAACATTTAATTGTTTCAGACATTCACAGCATTTCTGAGGAAATCCCTTATCTGAGCCATGTAAGTAATAACATCCCATTGCTAATTATTTTCTTAATTATTTTATTAGTACAGTAAAATATTATATTCCTCTTATACCACAACATTCCTACTTTGCATTGTCTCTTTTCCACTTCCTTCAGATCTTTTTCTACTTCCCTCAGACCCTTTCCCACAGACTCTTCCCTTTCCCTCTTCCCACAGTCTCTTTCCCTCAGACCCTTTCCCTCTGCCCACAGGCTCTTCCCTTTCCCTCTTCCTACAGTCTCTTTCCCTCAGACCCTTTCCCTCTGCCCACAGGCTCTTCCCTTTCCCTCTTCCTACAGTCTCTTTCCCTCAGACCCTTTCCCTCTGCCCACAGGCTCTTCCCTTTCCCTCTTCCTACAGTCTCTTTCCCTCAGACCCTTTCCCTCTACCCACAGGCTCTTCCCTTTCCCTCTTCCTACAGTCTCTTTCCCTCAGACCCTTTCCCTCTACCCACAGGCTCTTCCCTTTCCCTCTTCCTACAGTCTCTTTCCCTCAGACCCTTTCCCTCTACCCACAGGCTCTTCCCTTTCCCTCTTCCTACAGTCTCTTTCCCTCAGACCCTTTCCCTCTACCCACAGGCTCTTCCCTTTCCCTCTTCCCACAGTCTCTTTCCCTCTACCCACAGGCTCTTCCCTTTCCCTCTTCCTACAGGCTCTTCCCCTTTCCTCTTCCAACAGGCTCTTCCCCTTTCCTCTTCCCACAGCCTCTTTCCCTCAGACCCTTTCCCACGTTCTACAGGCTCTTCTTTTTCCCTCTTCCCACAGCCTCTTTCCCTCAGACCCTTTCCCACTTCCCGGCTGTCACTAATTGTCACTAATTCACTAATCGTAGGGTTGGCGGTTTGAATCCCGGCCCGGATGACTCCACATCCCGAAGTGTCCTTGGGCAAGACACTGAACCCTTAAGTTGCCCCCGATGGCAAGCTAGCACCTTGCATGGCAGCTCTGCTACCGTGAGTGTGTGTGTGAATGGGTGAATGAGACACAGTGTAAAGCGCTTTTGATAAAAGTGCACCATTTACCATTTACTTCCCACAGGTTCTTCCCTTTCCCTCTTCCCACAGGCTTTTCTCTTTTCCTCTTCCCACAGGCTCTTTCCCTCAGGCTCTTTCCCACTTTCCACAGGCCCTTCCCTTTCCCACTTCCCAGAGAGCCTTTCCCATTTCCCACAAGCTCATTCCTGCTTCCTTCTGCCTCTTTCCCACATCCCACAAGCTCTTTCACGTTTTCCTCAAGACCTTTCTATAAATATTACATAAATCTCCCCACAGAAAACATCACCATATCTACAATTACATGTTTTTTTTTTTAAATCCACCTATTAATATTTTCAATATGTTTGTTAAAAAAGCCGAATTTGTTTTCCTCCACTGACTTTGTATGTGATGTAATCCAAACAAGGAGTTTTTTTTTTTTGTTTTAGAGCTTGTTATTTGGAACCATGCGGTAAAAGTACACTCTCATGACTCTTCTGGTCATGTAATCACTGCTAATCATGTAACTTGTGGGTGTGGCCTGTCCAGATTTTTTTTTTTGCAACAAGATATAGTCTACAGCTCACTAGATGATTTATATACTGTACATCACTATTGTTTTTGATTTGTAATAGCATAGATGGAAGATTAGCAAAGCAAGGCAATTGTACTAACTGTGTATATTCATGTACATTCTCTTACATCCTTCTTGGCATTATTTTTCTTCATAATATATTCATACTCAATTAATTAGGTTCAAAGTAAAGTTGTGAGAGGGAACTGGAGAAATGTCGGACCACAAGCAAAATAGGATTGGTCCGAGGAATCATTAAAACCGATCAATTGGATTTCTTGTATGAACATAAACAGGTCTGTTGGAGAACCATCATGATGATGATTTTAAAAGGTGTTGGAACAACTTACCAGCCAAAGTGTAACTAAAATAACGGATATAATCGTAAAAGCAAACATCGTTCACACCTGTTTCGGGTTTCACTGTTTACTGCTCTTAATCGTACGTTTTTGACACTTCGCATCTTTTAATTTTTAAAAGCATCATTGTTGTTCAAATCTCCATATATAGTATAGCCACTAATCCTAATGTCTTCCTGCATTGTTCTCTCGGTTCTGGGCTGGTTCTTAGGTGGGTAACACGGGTGCATCAGCAGGAAGCCGATACGCTCTCATGCCTGTTGGGCAGGAATTATTCTGACTGTATGTCATTAGCGTCTGGGTTTTTTTCCTAATTAGCACAAGGCCAGAATAATGAATCCAGCTACATTAATCAAAAGGTAATATATGTAAAAGCATTGTATTTAGCCTTCGGTGAGACCGCAGAAGGTAGATGGAAGAAAAATCAAAGAAGAAGAAAGAAAGAAAAATAGGGAGAGAGAGAGAGAGAGAGAGAGAGAGAGAGAGAGAATACATATAGCTCTGAGAGCATTGCTTTAATATTCATTTATACACATCACTTTCTTTTATTGAACATACAGAGCTTATACTTTTGCACTCGTATAGGAAATAGGAAATAGGAAAAGTAAATGGAGCTGAAATCGAGATGATTTGCCTTTAATGAGTTGAATTTAGAGTGTTTTTTTTTTTTTTTTTTTGGCTTTTTGTGATATTAAAGCTCTGTTGAGCTTCATGTTTTTGCAAGAATCTTTATATCCAGAGTTAAAGTAGGCCATCATATGACACAGACTGCGTATTTAACACACAAGAAATACGCCATTCCAAACAATATGTCCAACTTCTCTCAATCGACTCTCAAACTCTCAAAATACAGCTTGACTCATGAGCCGAGAGTAGCACTTAAAGTGAAGCGTGAGCTTCTCGGTGCTCAGGACTAGTTCACTGTTCTGCACTTCTGAATAACTTGTGATTAAATCATGGCACCCTGTGCTCCCTGTTAATGACCAAGCTTGCTGACACTGTTCTACGCACCGAGGTCGGCTCATACCTCATACTCTCTATTAAGAATACTGTATAATCACCATGGCTATTGAAAAATGTTTTTGCCTGTGCCGCTTACAGAAAACTTAGACAGAATTGTGGCCTGAAGGTCTGCTTTATCTAACTATATCTTTTAATTTAAGTGAAGGTAGGCTAGCAACCTAGGTAGGTTAACATTCTTTGAATGGGGCACTATACTGAAAAGGCTTGCTTTCATGACATTAGCCATTACTACATTGCTTCTTAAATAACTTTTCATCATCGTTTCTATATAATTAAGCTAGCTTAGATAGGTTAACTGAATTTATCATACAGCAACTGTGAATAGACATTCTAATCATACCTGATGATTAGAAGCATACCCAGTAGATACAGTGGGGGAAAAAAGTATTTGATCCCCTGCTGATTTTGTACGTTTGCCCACTGACAAAGAAATGATCAGT
>JAFFST010030635.1:25510-28010 GCA_022414735.1 Noturus placidus
TGTGAGAGTGAGTGAGAAAGTGTGAGAGAGTGTGAGAGACTGAGAGAGAGTGTGTGAGAGAGTGAGAGTGTGTGAGAGAGTGAGAGAGAGTGTGAGAGAGTGAGGGAGCATGAGAGAGTGAGAGAGAGTGAGAGAGAGATAGAGAGAGAAAGAATGTGAGAGAGAGAGAAAGGGAGAGAGAGAAAGGGAGAGAGAGAGTGAGAGAGATAGAGAATGTAAAAGAGAGAAAGGGAGTGAGAGAGAGAGAGTGAGTGAGAGAGAGTGTGTGAGAGAGAGTGAGAGAGTGAGTGAGAGAGAGTGTGTGAGAGAGAGAGTGAGAGAGAGTGAGAGAGAGAGTGAGAGAGAGAGTGAGAGAGTGAGTGAGAGAGAGTGTGTGAGAGAGAGAGTGAGAGAGTGAGAGAGAGAGATCAGTGTAATGCTTGCTCTGAGATCTTTGAATCCTCACATCCTGTCGGAGGTCGTGTGTTGGGAGGAGTTAGATTGGCGTGTCATTTTATGACACACTGATATATAATTGTTAACCATGCTTGTTGTAGGGGGCGTGGCCGCTCATTAGTAGGTCACATGACCATAACATGTCTGTAATGCGTACCTGTCCTAGGAACTCGGGAACTTCCCAAAACCCCCGGCAGCATCGCCTCTCTGACACGCCCTTTTAAACCTCGCCCACATTTCATTGTTCTGTTGAAACCTTTTGAGTTTGGAGATGAGACAGGATGAAATCCTAGACCTCCTCTGGGAATAACTCCAACACCCCCTGCCACATGGAAAACTAACCCCGTCTGAATAGGCTTTACAAACGCTTGGCTGCACACAGGGATGTGATTGGGTTTCAGCTTCAAGAGCCTGCGACTTTAAGCTCTTTAAGAGGATGACCAATCAGCGGCTTCAATTGCACTCCCAGCTCAGTCTGACCCCACGCTTTCCTTTCGTCCATTCCTTCATCACTTTCAGGACCTGCACATGCAGTCAGCTCTCTAAGTCTTCTCATTTCAAATTGGATTCATTTGTAAACAATTACTGTTGCTTTAAATTTTATCTTCAGCACCTTAAGATTTCACTGTAAAGGACATGAACATTTACAATTATTATTACATTTATGGTGATAAAGATGTTTGTGAGAACGATGAAGATTATGGTGATCATGGTGATGAATGATGGTGATCATAGTGAAGATGATGATGGTGATGATCATGGTGATGAATGATGGTGATCATGGTGAAGATGAAGATCATTTTGATGAATAATAGTGATCATGGTGAGGATGATGAAGATCATGGTGATGAATGATGGTGATCATAGTGAAGATGATGATGGTGATGATCATGGTGATGAATGATGGTGATCATGGTGAAGATGATGATGATCATGGTGATGAATGATGGTGATCATGGTGAAGGTGATGAAGATCATGGTGGTGAATGATGGTGATCATGGTGAAGGTGATGAAGATCATGGTGATGAATGATGGTGATCATGGTGAAGATGATGAAGATCATGGTGATAAATGATGGTGATCATGGTGAAAGTGATGATGGTGATGATCATGGTGATGAATGATGGTGATCATGGTTAAAGTGATGGTGAAGGTACTCACTGCAGTTCTCCTCGTCTGAATTGTCTCCACAGTCGCTCTGGCCATCGCACCTCCAGTGATCCGGGATGCAGTTATTATTCCTACAGCGGAACTCATGTGGCCCACACGTCTTCTCATCTGATCCAACACAGCGAGGGAATAAAACACACCCACATCACCCCTCATCACTCACAACGTTCAGCCGAACACCATCACATTACTTGCGGAACACATTCACTTCCTCAACACCGAGAGGGAGTCTATATGTGGAGGTAATTTACACGCAGACGTCACATCATCAGTTCTCATGTGGAACTGATTAGTTTCTGTGTGAAATAATCTGCAGTCTGAGAACATTCATCATGCTGAGATAATATCATCACACATCGCTGATGAATATTTTACACAGGTTCAGAGTTAAGATCTTTCTGGACCTTGCTGAATCATTAAAGGTTTGCTTGACATTCTGCACATTTCAGTAAGGAATAAAACACAACGTTCTGTTCCAGAAAAAGGATCCGCACCGAGGTGTTACAGAACGACATCGTACTTTTTATCCGTTTATGGTTAAACAAAACAAGTTCCTGTTCTCATTGGTGTTATAGTAGCTACAAACAGGGCGTGGCTCACCACAGTCGGCCTCGTCAGATCCGTCGGCGCAGTCCGGGTCCTCGTCACACACCCACAGCTTGGAGATACAGTGCATGGTGGTCTTACACTGGAAGTGTGTGGGCGAACATGTGTTTTCAGCTGGAGCATCACACACACACACCCACACACACACACACACACACACACACCCACACACACACACACAATAAACCCTTAACGATATGCTCTAACAAAGTGGCGTTAAACTCAAATAGTCCTCTTCCTTTCCTCGTTAGCAGAAAGCTTCTCATATTTCTCAAAAACTTCTCCACT
>JAFFST010030635.1:33010-35947 GCA_022414735.1 Noturus placidus
CTGATCGATACCTTTCCACAGTGGGATCCCATACATGCTTTGTAAGCTCTTTGCAGACCATGACGTCAGCAGTCAGATGAAACCAAGAAAAAGATCTGACATGATTTGTCTAAGTTTAGTTTTTTTTTTTTTACGTCACAAAAACGTTTTTTATTTTAACAGGAGTGTGTAGGCTTTTTTTTTATATATATCAGCTGTACACCAGTGTATTACCCAGTTAAAGGGTCCAGTGTGAGAGAAGAAGGGTTTTGAAGTCCAGAGTTCATCAGGATGGTTGGGTAAAGTCCATTAGCCTTCGCTACCTCCAGTGTTTTTCTTTCAGCATCGCACCAGTACAGGTTTTTTCCGATCCAGTCGACTGCCAGGGCGTTCGGCAGTGAGGTCCTGTGGATCACCTGCAAATTAAACAAACAAACAAATAAATGAATTATTAATAGATCTGGATCATTTTATTTAGCCCCAACTGAGACTCAGCAACCAGGGAGATTGGAAATGTGCGAGTTGTGGACCACCCGTGAAAAAAACAATTATCGTTTTTAATAATGTTTTTATTAACAATTAACGTGGTGGGGGAAGTTTCAATTATGACATGGTGAGGAAGGGTTTTAAGTATGACATGGTGGGAGGGGTTTTAAGTATGACGTGGTGAGAGGAGGAGTTTTAAGTATGACATGGTGGGAGGGGTTTTAAGAATGACATGGTGAGAGGAAGGGTTTTAAGTATGACGTGGTGGGAGGGGTTTTAAGTATGATGTGGTGAGGAGGGGTTTTAAGTATGACGTGGTGGGAGGGGTTTTAAGTATGACGTGGTGGGAGAAGTTTTAAGTATGATGTGGTGGGAGGGGTTTTAAGTAGGACGTGGTGGGGGAAGTTTTAAGTATGATGTGGTGGGAGAGGTTTTAAGTATGACGTGGTGGGAGGAGTTTGGGTTTTAAGTATGACGTGGTGGGAGGAGTTTTAAGTATGATGTGGTGGGAGGGGTTTTAAGTATGACGTGGTGGGGGAAGTTTTAAGTATGACGTGGTGGGAGGGGTTTGGGTTTTAAGTATGACGTGGTGGGAGGAGTTTTAAGTATGATGTGGTGGGAGGGGTTTTAAGTATGACGTGGTGGGAGGGGTTTTAAGTATGACGTGGTGGGAGGGGTTTTAAGTATGATGTGGTGGGAGGGGTTTTAAGTATGATGTGATGGGAGGAGTTTTAAGTATTATGTGGTGGGAGAGGTATTAAGTATTATGTGGTGGGAGAGGTATTAAGTATGACGTGGTGGGAGGGGTTTTAAGTATAATGTGGGAGGAGGGGTTTTAAGTATAATGTGGTGGGAGAGGTTTTAAGTATGACGTGGTGGGAGGGGTTTTAAGTATGACATGGTGGGAGGGGTTTTAAGTATGACATGGTGAGAGGAAGGGTTTTAAGTATGACATGGTGGGAGGGGTTTTAAGTATGACGTGGTGAGAGGAGGTTGGGTTTTAAGTATGACGTGGTGGGAGGAGTTTAAAGTATGATGTGGTGGGAGAGGTATTAAGTATGACGTGATGGGAGGGGTTTTAAGTATAATGTGGGAGGAGGGGTTTTAAGTATGACGTGATGGGAGGGGTTTTAAGTATTATGTGGTGGGAGAGGTATTAAGTATGACGTGATGGGAGGAGTTTTAAGTATTATGTGGTGGGAGAGGTATTAAGTATTATGTGGTGGGAGAGGTATTAAGTATGACGTGGTGGGAGGGGTTTTAAGTATAACGTGGGAGGAGGGGTTTTAAGTATGATGTGGTGCGAGGGATTTTAAGTATGACGTGGTGGGAGGGGTTTTAAGTATGACGTGGTGGGAGAAGTTTTAAGTATGATGTGGTGGGAGGGGTTTGGGTTTTAAGTATGACGTGGTGGGAGGAGTTTAAGTATGATGTGGTGGGAGAGGTATTAAGTATGACGTGATGGGAGGAGTTTTAAGTATTATGTGGGAGGAGAGGTATTAAGTATTATGTGGTGGGAGGGGTTTTAAGTATTATGTGGTGGGAGAGGTATTAAATATGACGTGGTGGGAGGGGTTTTAAGTATGACGTGGTGGGAGGAGTTTGGGTTTTAAGTATGACGTGGTGGGAGGAGTTTTAAGTATGACGTGGTGGGAGGGGTTTTAAGTATGATGTGGTGGGAGGGGTTTTAAGTATGACGTGGTGGGAGGGGTTTTAAGTATGATGTGGTGGGAGGGGTTTTAAGTATGACGTGGTGGGAGGGGTTTTAAGTAGGACGTGGTGGGGGAAGTTTTAAGTATGATGTGGTGGGAGAGGGTTTAATTATGACGTGATGGGAGGGGTTTTAAGTATTATGTGGTGGGAGAGGTATTAAATATGACGTGATGGGAGGAGTTTTAAGTATGATGTGGTGCGAGGGGTTTTAAGTATGATGTGGTGGGAGAGGTTTTAAGTATGACGTGGTGGGAGGGGTTTTAAGTATAATGTGGGAGGAGGGGTTTTAAGTATTATGTGGTGGGAGGGGTTTTAAGTATTATGTGGTGGGAGAGGTATTAAATATGACGTGGTGGGAGGGGTTTTAAGTATGACGTGGTGGGAGGAGTTTGGGTTTTAAGTATGACGTGGTGGGAGGAATTTTAAGTATGATGTGGTGGGAGGAGTTTTAAGTATGATGTGGTGGGAGAGGTTTTAATTATGACGTGATGGGAGGGGTTTTAAGTATTATGTGGTGGGAGAGGTATTAAGTATTATGTGGTGGGAGAGGTATTAAGTATGACGTGGTGGGAGGGGTTTTAAGTATAACGTGGGAGGAGGGGTTTTAAGTATTATGTGGTGGGAGGGGTTTTAAGTATGATGTGGTGGGAGAGGTTTTAAGTATGACGTGATGGGAGGGGTTTTAAGTATGATGTGGTGGGAGAGGTTTTAAGTATGACGTGTGGGGGAAATTTTAAGTATGACATGGTGGGAGGGGTT
>JAFFST010030659.1:1085-12518 GCA_022414735.1 Noturus placidus
ACAGAAACAGGAGTCTAAACACCATTACATTCAACGAAAGACCAAGACTAAGTGCAAAACCCAACTATATATACACCCCAGTGCTCATTAACCAAAACATGAATCAGGTGCAGAAAACCATGTGACTTGCGGTGGCTGATGGGAAATGGAGTCCAGAGTCCTTAGAACCGTGACACATAGCTTACTTAGAAGGCAACAAATCATGATGAGATCAATAAAATCAATATGACTCATATAAAAAACATGCAGTGTTAGGGACTTAAATATAAACTACATCACAACAGGAACAGTTTACTCGAACTTTTCTCTGAGTGCCTTTCTCAAGTTCCTCAAGTTTCTTTCAGTGGTGTTCAATAGCAGTCCTGATAGCATTGAATCTAGCTGTCGACGCCATCACGGCTTATCTGACCGCATACTAATGCCGGTCTGAAAGCAAGCTCTGAAAACACATTCTGCTTCCAAGGTCCTGGACAGTCTGATTCAGCGCAGTCTTGCAATAAAGATTTCAAATGTGCTTCAGTGGCTTCGCATTTGGTAATACTTTCAATATTAGTTTAAATTGGAGGAGATTGTGATCAAATGTCATCAACGTTATAACTCAAAGCTTAGGAAATATTCAGTGGCAAATTTCAATTCGAGAGAAGCCGTTTTTTTCTATAAAGGAAGCTGATGAACTCACTATTAGGGCAAATGTCTATCAAGCAAACTTTAAATAAGCGTATGCAATAAAGACAAGGAGATATGAGGCAGAGACGGGACAATATCCGGCCGTGTGGAAGAGCTTAATAATCTCAAACCACTTCCGTATGTCAAATGTACACATATTGCGTTCTACACTATGCAAGGTTACCCCGAGAAGGCTTCTCAAAACCCTGCCTATACTCTGAGCTCTGTTCGTTCCACGTAATGTAGGCTGAAGGACAAGTGAAGTGCTGTCTGTGTATTTAAAGCAGGAGCCACAGCAGATGACGTACCTGCCAGTCCTCTGCCGACTCTACGGCTCAGTTTGATTGGCACTGATCGTGTGTTTTTCGCACCTGGCTCGGTGTATCAGTAATTTAAGATGAATTTCAAGCAAAAAAATAATCCAAAAACAAACCGACATGCAGATCCTACACAAAACCGTGTTCTCGGTTTCTCCGTCCAAGTTTGCAAAGACAAACCCACTGGCACGTAAACTGTGTTCTGAAGTATGGCGATATGATAGGCCTTGAGATATGTATGTGTGTGTGTGTGTGTGTGTGTGTGTGTGTATATAAACACGGCTGGTGGAGTAGAGGTGGAAATAGTGTGCTTGGTGAAGCTGGAAACCAGAAGGGAACACATCTGGAGCAGTGAAAATGAACCCAGGAAAATAGGTCAAGAGACTCAGAACAAGAACGAAAGAGAGAGAGAAGTTTCATTGTAATTAACTTCAACTTCACATGCGAGTTTAATAGATCGCAGTGCAATTTGTCTCAGACAACTGAACCAATGCACTTTTGCCCTTGACTGCTATTGCACACTTTCTCCACCAGAGGCAACAGGGGGAAAAAAAAGTTTTGAAGAAAATTAACATTGTGGCAACATGGTGAACTTTGGATGCTTTTGCGTTCCAAATATAGAGCTCACAAGGCAGGGGGCGCATCGATCCTGTTGTTATTGTGCATTATGACATTTCACATTTTGTCAATTCAGCTGCTTCTCCCCCTCCCCTCCCCCAATTTATGTCTTCCGTAGCCCTGATTCCAACCGCTGATTATTTCACATCAGTCGAGACTGATGTGATGAAAGAGCTACAGAGTTATTGCATCTCTCAGTTATTGCGGTGGTGCCTGGTTCTTCATGTCGTGCAGAGCTGGAATAATAACACAGGAACATGGGGAAGCACAGCTACAGTACCAAGCTGAGTGGCAGTACGAGGACAGTGTCATTCAAAACTTCTATATCTGTCATTACTGATCAGCTGCAGCTCTTCATTATTTTATAGACAGGAATGAAAAATGAAATCTCACTTTTCACAGGAAGTTTCCGTCACACAGACACACACACACATACTGTATACATTATATATATATATATATAAATATATATATATATATATATATATATATATATATACACACACACACACATACATATATATATCATACATATATACATCAGGTTGGATGGGGAGCGTCGGTGCACAGACATTTTCAGATCTCTCTGACACAGATCCCTCCTCGAAGACGAGGAAGTCTCTATACCTGTCTGATTGTTGCAACGTCCCCTCTTTCTCGAACACATGGGCTCCACCTAGTAGTAGCTAATTCTGAACTCAATTCAGCCTTTAAAAATGCTTGTTTACATCATCCAAACAAATGAATGATTCTAATGAGTTGATTGCTGTAATTAATGGTTGGATGTTCATTTGAACTGGGGTGGATTTTGTTTATTGGTGCAACATTTGTGGCTCATTAATAACTCCGCTTGGTTAGTGCTGGCATGTGCAATAGAATCAGGAGACAAACAGGATAAATAAGCTTAATGAGATAACAGTTCTGGCTTGGCGTGTGTTTGCACAGGTTACAAGGGGGAAAAAGAAAATGTAAAAAAATAAATAAATAAATTTTCACCTCACTGGTCACACTGCTTGCCAATAATGTAATTTACAGGATTAATCACCTTCCAAATAAGTGATTTAAAAATAAATAAATAAACAAAACCGCTAACATTTCAGGATTTTTTTCTTCATGGCTCGTGACTCTCATGGAAGGTATGGAAGTCAAGCAAACTTCGTGATAAAGCTTCTAATAAACCGGGGTGTGACAAAAGTGAACACCCCTCACATCATCGGGCGCCATTTTATCAGCAAAACCTGTATGCACCTATGCAGTGGACCGTTCCCTCATATCTCAGTAGGCAATCTGACTAGTGGCTCATTAAGTCTTATCCAGGGCGAATACAAAATGAGTAAAGTGATGAAAAGCACTAGGCATGGCCGCCGCCGTGCTGACCGTTGTGTGTTTAGTGAGCGATACGGATCATTTTGAGCTGCCTGTGCATTTGAATCTCTCCATTTCATGGTGCCTGCATTTATCAATTGGGAATCTCTGCTCTGGAATGGAAAGGAGCGTGCAGGACATGCTGGGAAAATAGGCCAGTTCCTAGACATGATGACGCGCAGTCCAGCCTCGAGGTTGTTTATACGCAGTCGTAGAGACACAGAGAGGTGCAAACAATCATGAGTTGTAGATACGGGTCTACTGATGTGTGAGAGTACCCTAACGTGTCTGTATGAGCAAGAGACGAGGAAAAAATAGCAATTAAGGATTGACTACTTTTATGCGCCATTAGAATTTTGGATAGGAGCCGGAGTAGGCAAACAGAGATGGCGAGAGAACGGAGGCATTTGAGTTTTTATGAGGCTTAAGCTTTAGGAGGTACAGTACTTGTTCTCTCATCTGGCTTTTTCATTTCTCTCACAGTAAGCAGCTTCTCACTAGATGAGCCCCATTACCTCATTCAGCCGCAGAATGATTCTGATTTCAGTCACATTATACTAATCAGGAACTCAGTCATCAGGGTTGGGGTCAGGGGGAACACTGGCTGACATGGGTGTAGAATAATAAATAAAGCCATAATGAAGTCCCTAGATCGGAGGAGTTATGGGCCAGTCTCAGGGCCAAATGCCAGTTGTTCACAGCCTTGCTGCTTTTTCAGTTCTCACACTGCCCATAGTTCACATTTAGACATCCATCCATCCATCCATCCATCTTCAACCGCTTACTCCTTTTCAGGGTTACGGGGGAACCTGGAGTCTATCCCAGGGAGCATCGGGCACAAGGCGGGGTACACCCTGGACAGGGTGCCAGTCCATCACAGGGTACAATCACATACACACTCACACACACACACACACACACACACACACACACACACACTACGGACACTTTAGACACGCCAATCAGCCTAACATGCATGTCTTTGGACTGGGGAAGGAAACCGGAGTACCCGGAGGAAACCACACACTCCGCACATGGCCTTGGCGGGACTTGAACCCCGGACCCTGGAGGTGTGAGGTGGACGTGTGGACATAATAATTTAATTATTATTATTATTATTATTAAGCTGCATGTGTATTGAAATTGTACTTTTGATGTTTGCTTTTTCAGAATAAATGCTGTTAACACTCGGTTTCCTGTATTATAATCTAAACAAGAGAAACATGTGAAAAAAGCCCACTCACACTGATTTGAGGTCAGCAAGAATCAGGAACTTATAACATATTTATGTTAGCTGCACTGTCCTGTGAAAGAGGAGCTTCATATTACAGCATACAAACTCCAAAATGGAGGAAGTTTTGCTTTACTCAAAGGGTACACATGAAATTTTATAAAATACTTATTGGCCTGATTATAAACTAAACCATGAAAGCTAGAAGGCGGGGCAAGGTACACAGTCAGTCGGGAAGCTAAATTGGTCAGAATAACTGTTTTCTCCACGTTCTCTCACGTAATATTGCGGTAGGCCAGCTTGTTTGTAACCACCTTAGACAAGCTGGCATGCAAAAAAGATTCATTTAGTACCTATAAATTATTTTAAGGATTCAAAATTGCATTTACAAAGCTGACAAAACCAGAATGAAATCTTGACCTTGAAAATAAAATACCAAGTCCCGTGAAAAAAAACACATGAACTGCACGTAACAAAGGGACGTTCGTCTTTGAATTCCACAACGATCAAGGAGAGTGCAAGGAGACTTGCAAGGAGATTGCAAATTGCTACTATTGCTACAAAAGGCTACATATACATGTAGGTGTGTATGTGATTTAGCAAGGCTATGAGTGTATAAGTAAAGTACTGTGATGTTGGTTCACTGGGTAACCAGGCATATAACATGAAAAGGAGGATGCTTCAGAGGATTAGAGTGTGTTCGTGCATGAAATCCTTTCAGAGGCCCTCAGATCCCTCGATGAGCTGATATAGTGCTCTCTCCCAGGATCATCAGTGGGAGATCTCCTACACACACACACACACACATATATTCAAGAGGGATTTTCCGTTACTGGAATGCCACTCTTAATTAGTACTTTTCAACGCTCCTTGGTGGCCTTTCCTGCACTGCGGGCCTCCACTGTCCGCTAATTACACGTCTGTACCGGCGAGTCTGGAGGACCGATAGGAAAGAGGAACTGGTGGCTTGACCAGAAGCCCTTGTGTACAGTTTTACACAACCAATCGTCTTTCAGAACACACCAGGGGCAGAATCTAGCTACCAAAATACTCCCATGTGACCAGACTAGTAAATAAAGTTGAGCTGGGTTGTTGCATTAATGTGTGCTGTTCACATTACACACATTAATGTGTGCTATTTACATTAAAAAGCCAGGCAATAAGAGAAGAAATTAGTCCATTAACTAATTTGAAAGTTTACTAACAGAAAAAATGAGATGAAAAGAAAGACAGGAAGTCATTGTCTGTTTCCCACTTAATTGTCTTGGCTTACAGCTGAACCGATGGGGGGGGGGGGATTTAGGCACAAACCCCATCTACACAACACATACACAAACATGTTCCAACCCCATGTTCAACTATTTTGTACAGAACGTCCTTACACTTTTAAACACAACTTATAATTACACAGTCCCAGACAATCGTTGTGTTTATATACAGGTACAGTATGCCTGTGTTTGCATGTGTTGTGTGTGTATGTGTGTAGAATTGGGCTGTACCACAAAAAGGCCTTTAAAAAGGCTATTAACAATGCACCGACCAAAGACAGTTCTGCCTTAAAAGCCAATTACCAGCTGGCCAGCGCTGCCTGCTAAGCCATGCTAAGAAAGCGGCCGGTTTCCTTTCCATGCATGAGGAAATCGATAGCCACTTAGCCTCCCCGCCTCACTTGTGCGTTTCAATCTCCGACCCTGAGGCGGCCGTGCTCAAAGGCACTGTGTGAGTACCTTTTTCCCCAAAAAAATGCACTTTATAATGTTACAATGCCATGTAAAAGTGACTATGGAAGAATTCAAGATAACTTATGTTGATCAAGGATCAGTTTCCTTGGACGTGGCATAAAAAAAAAACCCATCAAAATGGCTGTTTCCGTATTACAGCTATGGCAGAGGGCATCCATCACCAAATCCCAAAGCCTTGGCTTTATATTCTAGTATTGATGCATTGCAGGGGGAAGAGGCTGATTTGGAGGTTACGGCTGTAATCACGTGACCAAACATGGAACGTCATTCCATTTAATCCTTCATGGAAAAATTCCAAGTAGTGATGGTACATGGATGCACTTTGGGCCTTAGAGGTCACACCATTACCCTGACTGTATGTAGGAATCATACAGCTTTTATAAAGTAAATTTCAAGCATTTTCAAGGCAGATAATCAAGCTTTATCTATCTTTTTTTCAGTTTAACAGAGATCACCATCTAAGCTCAACATACCTAAATATCTCAATTCCGAAGACAACAAATTCCCCAAAAATTGTTAAATTCCTAGTGTAAGTACATGACTTGATTTAGTATCTTTAGTATATTTTAACTAAGAAATTGCATTAATGAAGCTGGCAACTCCAAGACTGAATTCACATCACACTAGCATCCTGTTAGCATTACAATGCTAACAAGGTTGCAACATTTTATGCTAGATGTAGGTCATTTTTGGCTGCCTTTTTTATTATAATATTGCCAATCCATCATAGGACTATTAATACAAAATAAAAAAACTATTTATTGTCACGTCACGTTGTCACGTCCCATCAGGTAAACTAAAATGCTTTAGGCTAAAAACAGGCTTAGCTCTGTTAAAGGCTAACTGTCTCTTCTTCTTCTTCTTCTTCTTCTTCTTCTTCTTCTTCTTCTTCTCACCAAGCATGCATGACAACTACACAAGCCACCTCGTTTTAAAGCATATACATGTTTACACATATATTGGTGCGCTGTAATTAATTGGGAACTGTGCTGGAGGAAAAGAAAAAAAAGAATAAAGAAGTTGAAGCAGGAAGGGTGGAGGCTGGGTCGTAACACCAGCTGGACAATAGCAGTGCTTCGTAACAGTAATGGCTATTGGCATTAAGGCATTTATGCTAATTGCAAGGTCACAATGCTAATTAGCTGCATCAGTATAAATGAAGGAAAAAGAGCTCGGTGCGTCCTGATGGTGAATCCATGCTCACTCATCGTCATGAGCCGAACAGCACTAGTGCATTAAGACCTTTCATTTTAGAAGCCACTAACCTAATTAGGGCTTGTTCCTGCACATCTTTGCAATCTACTAACTAATTAGCAAAGGCCTGACTCGCTAGAGTAATAAAGAGCTTCAGGCGCATACCCTCCATTTCTCCAACTCCTCTCCATCTCCATACAGGATCTGTCCCATTCTGCTTCTCCTCCCTAAAACACTCGTCCTTTATTCTCTCCCTTTTCTGTTTTTTTTTTTAATCTTCCCAGTTTTACTGTTTTCCTTGTTTCTTTATTTGGCTAAATTCATTCTTTCTTCTCTCTTAAATTCTTTCTTTCTTAAATACATCTTTCTTTCTTTCCTAAATTCATTTTATTTCTCTCTTTTTTCGAAATCGTTTCCTTCTTTACCATCTTCACCATCTTCTTTCTTTGTTGAGTCTTTATTCTAGTTTATTAATTTCTTTCCTAAATTATTTTTATGTAGTTTTTTTAGCTTTCAGTCCTAGTTTGTTCATTTGAGGTTTTTCTGTTCTAAATCCTTTTTCTCAGTTTTTATTCTTTTCTTGTTTCTGTTCTTTCTCTGTTACTACTTTCTTTTTAAGTCTCCCTACCCCCCCCCCCCCCCCCTTAGCATTTCTTACTTTCATTTCATCTTACTTTTCCCTAACACTAACCATGATTCTGCTCCTTTATTTATTTTCTAGTTTTTTAAATTCCTGGCTAATTTCTCTTTTCTATTCTTCCCTTTCCATTCTTTTCCTCGTCGCTCCCCTTTCCTTTCTTTTTTGATTCCCTATTCTTGCTGCGGTCTTTCCTTCCTTCCCTCTGTCTACATCAACAGCAGCAGGAGTGATGGGCATGCTCATGTACATCTTTGTTTCTCTCCAATGTGAGCTGGCGTGTTCTCGGGAGAAAGAGTCGAGTTAAAGAAGGTTGAAGGCAGAGGGAACACGGCCGTGGGGAGCAGAGGACTGAGAATCGAACAGTCGGTACCACTTTGATCCTCTCACACAGAGCGAGCAGTGCCTCAAATCACAGAAACCAAAGCAGAGTGATACGGCCTGGGGAGTGACCAAAGAACAGAGAATCAGAGAGATAGAGAGCGAGCAAGAAAGAGTGGTAAGGAAAGAGAGATGATGAGATGATGAGATGAGAACGAGTGGTGAGAATAAAGACTGGGTGATTGAGTGAGACAGGGAAAGAATATTCACAACAAAACAAAACAAAGAAACTGAAACAAAGAAAACTGAGATGCCCGAGGCACATAAATGCTGCTCTCTGAAGTGGTACAGTCCCCCCTTACTGTTCTCTGATGTGGTACAGTCACACTCCTCCACTATTCTCTAGATGTGGGCAGTCTGTCTCCCCTGGGCCATCAGCCTCCATAGCCGCCTCTCTTTCTCCACGTATCTGCTGTCAAAGCGGCCTGTCATAAAAAATGCATCCAAGCTGGCCTGACGACTGTGTGATACACACTGCTGGAGCGTGGCTCTGGAGCGGGAGAGCTGACAAACACAAACTCCATTTTGTAGTTCCACGCTACCGATATTCAGAATGTTACTCTAAAGATCTGCAGCTTCTAAAGGTTCTCATGTTCCTCCAGTGATCGTCCTCCACCAGTGCTCCATTCTGGGGATCCATGTAGAGGAACCATTTCATGGCTACATGTGATGTCTTGACTTCCCTGTTCTTCCACTGCCATGGATTTTTACACACACACACACACACACACACACACACACACACAAAATTATTATAGTGTGTAACAGTGATTGACACTTGTCGGTTAGTGAGGCACCATATATTGCACAGCTATTTAGGCCAGACCAGAGCTATGTACAAGCTAGTGATAAAAGTGCTAATGAGGTTAACAGGGAGTTGAAAAGTGTTTTTTTTTTCATAAATCATTACTCCTTCTATGATAGAGAGAGCATGAAAGAAGACTTTCATGCATTGAGTCAAGCGGGCTAATCAAGCGTTAAGCCAGACTTGTATGATGAAGACCAGAAGACTGATCCACTTTCCTCTCTCATCAACAGCTCCAGAGCCCACGCTCAATATGCACACACCACCTGTACGGGTTAGTGTGACTGAGAAGCATGTAGGAGGATTCCTTATACACCGGGAAAACATCACACTGACACATGCCTAATGAAACACTAACATGGTAGAGGAGGAATATCAGTGCACTGAAAAAATATTGAACGAGAGAGAGAAAGAGGAAGAAGTTCACTTTGGAGCACGCTTACGATCCCAGAAGTAAGGTACACACCACAGTTCCTGCTTTTTCTCTAATGAAAACCTCCACATTAAAATGACATCAGTACTGCAATACATCAATCAGTACTGTAACACACCACCCAGTGGTATAATACATCATTTAGTACTGTAACACACCAATCAGTACTGTAACACACCACCCAGTGGTATAATACATCATTCAGTACTGTAACACACGACCCAGTGGTATAATACATCATTCAGTACTGTAACAAACCAATCAGTAATGTAACACACCACCCAGTGGTATAATACATCATTCAGTACTGTAACACACCAATCAGTACTGTAACACACCACCCAGTGGTATAATACATCATTCAGTACTGTATCACACCAATCAGTACTGTAAGACACGACCCAGTGGTATAATACATCATTCAGTACTGTAACACACCAATCAGTACTGTAACACACCACCCAGTGGTATAATACATCATTCAGTACTGTAACACACCACCCAGTGGTATAATACATCATTCAATACTGTAACACACCACCCAGTGGTATAATACATCATTCAGTACTGTAACACACCAATCAGTACTGTAACACACCACCCAGTGGTATAATACATCATTCAGTACTGTAACACACCAACCAGTGGTATAATACATCATTCAGTACTGTAACACACCAATCAGTACTGTAACACACCACCCAGTGGTATAATACATCATTTAGTACTGTAACACACCAGTCAGTACTGTAACACACCACCCAGTGCTATAATACATCATTCAGTACTGTAACACACCACCCAGTTGTATAATACATCATTCAGTACTGTAACACACGACCCAGTGGTATAATACATCAATCAGTACTGTAACACACCACCCAGTGGTATAATACATCATTCAGTACTGTAACACACCAATCAGTACTGTAACACACCACCCAGTGGTATAATACATCATTCAGTACTGTAACACACCACCCAGTGGTATAATACATCATTTAGTACTGTAACACACCAATCAGTACTGTAACACACCACCCAGTGGTATGATACATCATTCAGTACTGTAACACACCAATCAGTACTGTAACACACCACCCAGTGGTATAATACATCATTCAGTACTGTAACACACCACCCAGTGGTATAATACATCATTCAGTACTGTAACACACCAATCAGTACTGTAACACACCACCCAGTGGTATAATACATCATTCAGTACTGTAACACATCATTCAGTACTGTAACACACCAATCAGTACTGTAACACACCACCCAGTGGTATAATACATCATTCAGTACTGTAACACACCACCCAGTGGTATAATACATCATGCAGTACTGTAACACACCAATCAGTACTGTAACACACCACCCAGTGGTATAATACATCATTCAGTACTGTAACACACCAATCAGTACTGTAACACACCACCCAGTGGTATAATACATCATTCAGTACGGTAACACACCACCCAGTGGTATAATACATCATTCAGTACTGTAACACACCAATCAGTGGTATAATACATCATTCAGTACTGTAACACACCACCCAGTGGTATAATACATCATTCAGTACTGTAACACACCAATCAGTACTGTAACACACCACCCAGTGCTATAATACATAATTCAGTACTGTAACACACCACCCAGTGGTATAATACATCATTCAGTACTGTAACACACGACCCAGTGGTATAATACATCATTCAGTACTGTAACACATCAATCAGTACTGTAACACACCACCCAGTGGTATAATACATCATTTAGTACTGTAACACACCAATCAGTACTGTAACACACCACCCAGTGGTATAATACATCATTCAGTACTGTAACACACCACCCAGTGGTATAATACATCATTCAGTACTGTAACACACCAATCAGTGGTATAATACATCATTCAGTACTGTAACATCACCCAGTGGTATAATACATCATTCAGTACTGTAACACACCAATCAGTACTGTAACACACCACCCAGTGGTATAATACATCATTCAGTACTGTAACACACCACCCAGT
>JAFFST010030667.1:0-10125 GCA_022414735.1 Noturus placidus
AGACAGATAGATAGATAGATAGATACTTTATTGATCCCCCAGGGGGAAATTCGAGAAAGACACTCCTAAAAGTGTCTAATCCTAAAACTAAGCTACGAAAAGTAAACAAAAATACGAAAAACATACAAACAAAATACGGAGCTACTCGGGTTGCTGCCACTCACGTTGGCGCATGCGCAACAATCCTGCTCTGGTCTTACATCATCTTGTGCAGATGTCCTGCAGACTGGGCAGTCCTGAATTGGTGATCTACTTGACACACCATCCTCCACAGGGCTTTGTTTGTCCACTGCGGTCACTGTACCAGGTGGTGAGATTGCTCTCTAGTATGCTGCTATGAATGGACTTCTGGAAAGCTGTGGAGATGTGCAACTTCCTCAAGTTTGATGTTTATAAAGGTCATGACAGGTCCTTGCTGATGTGTACTGTATGCCGAGGTACCTGAAGCTGTCCACTCTCTCCACCGGTGTCCTGTTGATCATAAGAGCTATGTCCTTTATTGCTCCCTTTTGAAGTCCACAACCAGTTCATTAGTCTTGCTGACATTTAGGAATAGGTTAGCCTTGCACCACTAGAATAGCCTATTCATCAGTCTTAGTAATCAGACCTATTTATTGCAGAAAATTATTGAATATTCCAGATCTGTGAGGGGTAAAAGTATGTGCACCTTTGTTTTCAGTAAGTGGTGTGAGCTCCTTGTTCAGTAATAACTGCAGATAAACGTTTGGGGTAACTGTTGATCAGTCCTGCACGTCGCCCGTTCCTCAGTACAGAACAGCTTCAACTCTGAGATGTTGGTGGGTTTCCTCATATGAACTGCTTACTTCAGTTTCTTCCACAACATTTCTACTGGATGAAGGTCAGGGCTTTGACTCGGCCATTCCAAAACATTCACTTTATTCTTCTTTAACCGTTCTTTGGTAGAACAACTCGTGTGTTTAGGATCGTTGTCTTGCTGCATGACCCACTTTCTGTTCAGATTCAGTTTATGGACAGATTTCCTGGTATTTTCCTTTAAATTTTGCTGCTATACTTCAGAGCCTCTGAGGAACATTTCATTACCGTATTATGTTATTGCGTATCATATTAAAACAAATGTGTGTTGTGTGTATTTGTGTGATTGCAGGGAGCTCATGTGGTGATTAATGCACATTCAGAAGACGATGTTGAGCCTGAACTCATCATGAATAAAGTCTCTCAAGCTGTAGGAGTGACTTACAACTTACACACTGAATCAAATCAATTTAACAGCACTTCAGCCTCAGGTCCTGTGGTGAGAAACTGAGTGTCAATCTTTTATATGCAACATGGTGAGATACACACTGTGTTTATCCCTTGAATACCATTGTGTTTACAAAAGATTGCACAGGGACAAATACAGCACAACATGATGCTTTTAAGATTTTATTATAGCTAATAAACCCATTAGTCTGACAGGATCAATGAAACCAACTTTGTGTGTGTTTGTGTGTGTGCGCGCGCATGGGTGCATGTGTCTGTAGAGTTCAACGTATCGCAAAACCAACGCATTAGAGGAAATTAAAGGAACTAACAGGGACAACTTCTGGGCTCAAATGGAGGTGAGAGAAAAGTGTATTGCACAAATAACACTAATCTATCACAGATATAACTTTTATATTACATTTAGCAGACTACCGTTTACAGAGCAACTTACATTTATCTCATTTATGGATTTGAGCATTAAGGGCCTTGCTCTAGGGTCCAATAGATGAGAGTTGGGATTAGAACTCACAACCCTCTGATCAGAAGTCCAATGTCTTAACCACTGAGCTACCACTGCCATTATATGATGACTCAGTTATCACAATCATCATTGACTAATAACTCATATACTGTATAGCACCCTATCAATCATCAAACACTAATGTAAAGCTTATCTAAATATCAAGCATTCAATCAAACACTCAGATAATGCTCGGATAAAACTAACAAAAACACATATAATGCAAATCAAACACCAATTTAAATGTTCCTATAATACTCATGTCATGGTCATTAATTGCTCAAAATGAGCAGAACTACAGAAATCTCACAAGATACGAAAATAATGCTGGTAATTTGCACATAAATCTCATCAAATGCTAAAAAACTTTACTGAGATGACTGAACAGACCTCAGACTCATTCAAGGTGAAGTGGACAAGGGTGCATTTAAAAATGTACTGAAATGTAGAATATCAGTTCCACATGAAATGAGCACAGAAAGGTATGATTGTGTTTTCTCATCTTTCTCTTCATCTCTTCATCAGAAAGAGGAACAAACTCGCCATCAGCAGGAGCGAAAGAAAGCAGAGAAGGAACGACAGAGAGTGGAGAAAGAGAGAAAAGAACAGGAGGAGAGAGAGACAGCCAAGAGAGAGCGACAGCTGAGAGAGAAATCCAAACAGATCAATCAGCAGAGGTGACCAATCACATCATTGTATTACTCACATCAATCACATCACATTTAATCACATCACATTTAATCACGTCGGAATATTAATCACATCACATTAATCACATCATCACATTTAATCATATCGGAATATTACTCACATCGTCAAATTTAATCACATCACATTTAATAACAATCACATTAATCACATCATCACATTTAATCACATCGGAACATTCACATCACATTTAATCACATCGCATTTAAACATATCGGAATATTACTCACACCATCACATTTAATCACATTAATCCCATCATCACATTAATCACAACACATTTAATCACATCACATTTAATCACATCATCACATTAATCACATCACAACCACATCAAATTTAATCACATCACATTAATCACATTATCACATTAATCACATCACATCAATCACAACATCACTTCATCACATTTAATCACATCATCACATTTAATCACATCATCACATTAATCACATCACATTAACCACAACACATTTAATCACATCATCACATTTAATCACATCATCACATTAACCACAACACATTTAATCACATCATCACATTAACCACATCAAATTTAATCACATCACATCAATCACATCATCACATTTAATCACATCATCACATTTAATCACAGCATCACATTAATCACATCACATTAACCACAACACATTTAATCACATCATCACATTAATCACATCACATTAACCACATCAAATTTAATCACATCACATCAATCACATCATCACATTTAATCACATCATCACATTAATCACATCACATTAACCACATCAAATTTAATCACATCACATCAATCACATCATCACATTTAATCACAGCATCACATTAATCACATCACATTAACCACAACACATTTAATCACATCATCACATTAACCACATCAAATGTAATCACATCACATCAATCACATCACATTTAATCACATCATCACATTTAATCACATCATCACATTAATCACATCACATTAACCACATCAAATTTAATCACATCACATCAATCACATCATCACATTTAATCACATCATCACATTTAATCACATCACATTTATCACATCACATTTTATCACATCATCACATTAATCACATTACATTTTATCACATCACATTAATCACATCACATTTAATCACATCATCACGTTAATCACATCGGAACATTACTTACATCATCACATTTAATCACATCATCACATTTAATCAAATCACATTAATTTCATCACATTAATCACATTATCACATTACTCACATCACATTTAAGCACATCGGAATATTACTCACATCATCACATTAATCATATCGTATTAATCTCATCACATTATCTGGTGTAGGAAACCTAGCCAGCGGTGGGCAGAGCAGAGCACAGACCTAAACAGGAGGCTGTTTAAGTATCAAACGTGGAGAGTTTATTTAAAGTCCATGAGAGTGTGGTGTGATGCTGTGGGGTGAAGTGCTCAGGCGCCGGTGTCGTCTGCTGGGCTGCGGGGGGGGGGGCAGAGTTATCTGCAAGAAATACACAACAAATTAGCCTGCATACCTTGGGAGCCCTCTCTCCCTTTGCCAGCAGAGGATGGCCCTTTTATACTCTCCCATCGGCTGCTAGATGGTTGAGAGCGGCCACGCAGCCACGCGTTTTTCGGCTGTCCAACATATTGTTGGTGCTGAAGCGGAGCTGTCTCTTCAGTCCCATAGTGGGAGGAGCACTCTTTCCCTTTCGTGCGCCAGCCGCCGGCCTGTCATCACACTAGATCATCATATGAATAATTTCAACACATCAGATCTGCTGTAACATTAGGATAAATGGTAAATGGTGCACTTATATAGCGCTTTTATCCAAATCGCTTTACACTGTGTCTCATTCACCCATTCACACACACACTCACACACCAATGGTAGCAGAGCTGCCATGCAAGGTGCTAGCTTACCATCGGGGGCAACTTGGGGTTCAGTGTCTTGCCCAAGGACACTTCGACATGTGGAGTCATGTGGGCCGGGAATTAAACCGCCAACCCTACGATTAGTGGACAACCCACTCTACCGACTGAGCCACAAATGTCCCGTTTATATTATAGGGTAATCTAAACTACAAAAGTGAAAATCAAGTTCTCATGGTGTGTATTTGGCCGAGTTGTGTGTAACATGTTACTGTATTCTCATTGCTTTCTCTGATAATGCAGTCATGTTAATCATCACATTTTAAAGGTATGCAATTTGTTACTGATGTTGGAAGGATCCGGCTACATCTTCATGGGTTGCTCAGGAAAGTTAATATAACTCAGTCGGACACGAAGTGAAAGTGCTGTTCTCCGGTTATTACATGAAGGATACCATAGGTTTACGTAGGGTTACAGGTCCGTCATTAGAGGAGGATTAAGACAGAGTTAAATATCCCAAAATTGGTACCTTATATGAGACCGCGTGTCTGCACACGGCGTCAAGTTCACAAAGAGAGAGACGGAGGGGCGGTGACCATGCCCCTTGACCCCACATGACATCATCATAGCCGATCATTACAATGTCAATAAAATGACGTCACTTACATTACAAATTTATTGTTAAGAAAACAATATTAGCTAAAATGCCATTTTAAAATAAATCAGGTTTTGCGTGGCTACAGGGCCGTAAGCCGGCCTGGTCGTTGAGGGCTGTAGCCCAGAATTAATTCTCCACTAGGAGCTGTTTGTCATGACCTAACTATACGTCAGTAAAAGACGATGTCTGTAATTTTAAATCTTCAGGCGAGACCAATCAGACAGTGTTTACAGGAAAATACGTGGAAACACACGTCTTATTGGTTGACAGTCTCTCAATGATGCTGAATAGCATATTTTATCGGTCTGGTAGTCCTACAAGTGGCTGTGGCTCAGTCGGTAGAGTGGGTTGTCCACTACTCCACTAATCGTAGGGTTGGTGGTTCGAATCCCGGCCCGGGTGATCCCATGCCGAAGTGTCCTCTGGCAAGACACTGAACCCTAAGTTGCCCCCGATGGCAAGCTAGCACCTTGCATGGCAGCTCTGCTCCCATTGGTGTGTGAGTGTGCTCTGTAAGTCGCTTTGGATAAAAGTGTCTGCTTTTATCTAACTTAAATCTAACTTTTAAGTTACCTTGGCATACATAAAACAAAACTTAGGCTACTAGCTGAGCTGGAAAAAAAAGCATGGAGAAGAATCTGGACTCCGCCCCGGATGATTAGCAGTCCAGCTAATGCCTCTGGCGACTGCGTCAGTTAATGAGCACTTTAATGAATCACCGTAGAACGCACACTAAAATTACTGTAAAAACTTCAAGTTTCATTTTGAAGTGTATTTTTATAGGTTTGAAAGATTTTGAAAGTAACTTGAGAGTAAATTGATTAGTAATCTGATTACTTTTTACATTCAGTAATCAGTAATGTAATCAAATTACAATTTTTAAGAAGTAATTAATAATCTGCAGTGGATTATTTTTTTTAGTAACTTACCCAACCCTGGTATTTGGGTGTGTATAAGTAGTGCGCAAGTCTTCTGATGTTGCGGTTAACATGGACTAAACATCATAGCTTACCTAAGTAAATTTTAAATGAAAATGAAATGCAGTTGTTCATACAGTTAGTGTTTGTTTTCTCTGTAGTGAAGGTTTCTTTCCTCTCGTCTCTCACAGACTATTTGAGAAGAGACAAGAAACCCAGCATCGAAATCAGCAGCAACAGGAACCGGTAAAGAACCAAATCTCAGAAAATCAATAAAGTGCTCAGTGTGTGTTGTTAACGACTGAGTGCTTAACATCTAAACATCTGAAATGGATTCAGGTGGAGCAAGAACTTCAGGCTGCTCAGTGGAAAGGAATAAGAAGCTCCAGATCTGTTCAGGAAGACAATGTGAGTAAACACATGCAGTGTTCAGTGTGTGATGGAGAGTAGAATTAAACACATATTAAATCTGTGTGTGTGTGTGTGTGTGTGTGTGTGTGTGTGTGTGTGTGTGTGTGTGTGCATGCATGTGCAGGGTTCAAAGTATTATAAAACCAGTGCTTTAGAGGAAATTAATGGAACCGACAGGGAAAATTTCTGGGCACAATTGGAGGTAAGAGAACATTTGTGCATTTCAATGCTGACTTTAAACACACCCTTATTAAATTTTGCTAATGACTCAGACGTGTGTATCTGACATGTACACTATCAGCACAATAGCAGGTGTGTATAGGTGGAGTGGATTGCTCACATAGCAATGGACCAGCAAGGACAACATAACTGAAACAATTTCTTTTCAGTAATTGTGGAGTCTTCAGTCTGTAGATTGTATCATCTTTCTAAATTAATGCAGTTCTACTAGCTGTCATGTGCAGATGGAGATGACCAAACACCCTGATTAAAGGAGGCTGGGGAGGGGGTTTATGTCGGCAGGGCGGGGCCTCACAGGTGGCTGGATGAATTTAAGTTTAGCCCGAGACTGTTCAACAAGCAGAACTTATCAAGAGTGTTTCTATCTACTGTATGTTAAGTAAAATAAACGTGGTGTTAATGTAGGTTATTATCCAAGGTCTTTAAAAGTTTAAACTAGAAAATTTTAGTGTCTTGCTATGATTAGCAGTTTTTTTGTAAACTGGTGGTAAATTAGTTTTCCTGTCACTAGGACCGTTACCGTAGTAACTCGCTTAACTGGCAACAGATACAGACCTTGCATTTCCACATGAAATGAGCGTAGAAGGGTATAATGATTTTTACTATTCTTTCTCTGCACCTCTTCATTAGAAAGAGGAACAAACTCGCCGTCAGCAGGAGCGAAAGAAAGCAGAGGAGGAACGACAGAGAGTGGAGAAAGACAGAAAAGAACAGGAGGAGAGAGAGACAGCCGAGAGAGAGCGACAGCTGAGAGAGAGGGCCAAACAGATCGATCAGCAGAGGTGACCAATCACATCATCGTATTCATCACATCATCACATTACTCACATCATCAGAGTATTCGCAACATAACATTAATCACATCATCACATTAATCACATCATCACATTAATCACATCATCACATTAATAAAGCCATAACAGTATTCACATCATCATATTAATCACAGCATCACATTGATCACATCACATTAATCACATCACATTACTCGCGGCATCACATCATGCAGATCACGTTATCACATTAATCACATCACATAAATCACATCATCACCTTAATCACATCATAATCATTGCTCACATCATCATATTACTCACCATCACATTAATCACATCATCATATTAATGACATCATATTAATCACATCGTATTAATCACATCGTATTATTCACATGATCACATTAATTCCATCATCATATTAACCATGTCATTACGTGTCTATGGGCAAGATACTGTGGCAATGCTGCCATCATGTCAAGAAGTCCATGGAGTACTGAAAAACACATGGTCCAGGAGACAAAGTTCGATTCCCGGCCCACATGACTCCACCTGCCGAAGTGTCCTTGGGAAAGACACTGAACCCTAACTTGCCCCCGATGGCAAGTTAGCGCCTTGCATGCAGCTCTGCTCCCATTGGTGTGTGTGTGTGTGTGTGAATGGGTGAATGAGACACAGTGTAAAGCGTTTGGATAAAAGCGCTATACAAGTGCGCCATTTACCATTTAATTAACTGTTGATATTTGCACACCCAGGAAGTAGGCTAGGCTAACATCACTTCCTGTTTTGGACCATTAACGTTACATTCACTTGAATATCCTCCCGCCGAGTTCGTTGGACCCCCCCAATGTCCATACCATGGTTACGCTTTTGCATACAACCCCATCTAAAGGTTGTTAGCCAGCAATATGTGAGAAAGGGTTGAATTCCTCATGCGAGTGCCAGCTATTGTACCATTTAAAGTAGTGACTGCTTGCAGTTAGTTCAGTAAAGGTTTTAATTTGCACAAATAAATCAGAAACTCAGTCCAAGGTGCCCCAAAAAACACATAAAGGAAAATCTGTAATCCATAAATGCGAAAATGCCAAAATGGTTTCACAGGAGGTCATTCTAAGGGAAAAGTTAAAACATGTACACACCAAATCAAACCGGAGAGCAGTGGCAGATAGACATTCTTCAGAAAAAGCTCAGTGAAGTTAACAGGTCATGAAGCTTAAAGAGAGAAAAAAGTCAGTATGCAACACTGGGCACCCACACAAAATCGCTGTTACCTGGTAGAGAGCCTGCTCGCATTGCTCCATGGGTACAAACTTCTGAAAATTGCCAGCCACCATTAGGAATTGCCTTACTCGCTTTTTGTTCTTGGGTCTTGGGTCAAAAAAATCTTCCTACATCCTAGCCACATTGGACTGGTGTGAATTGGGAGGATTGTGGAATGTCGGGGATCCAGATCAGTATTCACGCTTCTATGAAGGCATGTGAATCCTGGAAATTCCCAGCTTCCCCACCGTGCCAGCAGTCCTGTACAGGCTTTGATATGGTCCTGGTGGCCAGTTTTGGGCCCCCGCACCTAGGATCCGGAGAGCTGGGACTGAGGGAGGAGTAGAAGAGAGGGAGAAGAAAATAGCATTTAAAACACCTAGACCAGTGATCCCCGCCAGCTGCATGTCTTCTTCAAGGGCCGGTGGCACTGGACACAGTTTGCCATTCCTATCGGGAGTCAGGCAACAAACTGTTCCAGTACCACCAACTCAATGATCCATTCAGCGTCCCACTCTTCTGCTATCAACTACCAGCGACAGCAGTCCTTCATCTGGTGAAGGGGCAGCCGACCTTAGGGAGCTGTAGTGACCAGAAGCTTGATTTTGGGTTTCATGGAGGATGACGAGGGGAGTGATTATCTTGGCGTGAGGATTCCTCCCTGGTGGCATCAGAGTGTACCTCAAATCCTAGGTTTAGGTACCATTGTAGAACCCTGGGGTGTGAGGGTGTGGAGGAAGACTCAAGAGACAGGCGGAATCTTAACTGAACTCCGGGCTCACGTTTATTCATACTGCTCTTTTCAGCACACATTCAAATTTACTACACTTATTATAATATCATAATATTTTGTTACACCTTATTCCATTGAAGAATTGTGTAGTGGTGGGTTCTGCACTGTTCTGTGCTGTGCCTATTGTCATGTTTATGGATTGTTGTTTCGTCTTGTGCTGTTTGCACACTTGCACTTTATGTAGTCCTGTGTATATCTTTGTAGTCTTATTTACAGTAGTTCTATGTAGCCTCAGGTAGCTCTGCTTTTCTTTTCTGTGATTTTTTTGTTTATTGGGTTTTTTGTTTCTGCCTTCATAATTGTTTTGAAATTTCACACGTGTCCTTCTTTTCTGTGATGAGTCACACTCAGCCTGTGACTTTCATATTAATGATTAATCTGAATATAAATTATTTTATTTTTATCGAATCAAACAAAGCAAACAAAAATTCTCTTCTGACTCACAGGCTGGAGGAGAAGAAGCAGGAAGCTAAAAATATAAATCAACAGAAATCGGTAAGAGAATCCATAAAGGGCTCAGTGTGTGTTGTTAACGAGTGAGTGCTTAATGTCTGAACATCTGAAATGGATTCAGGTGGAGCAAGAAGTTCAGGCTGCTAAGTGGAAAGGAATAAGAAGCTCCAGATCTGTTCAGGAAGCCAATGTGAGTAAACACATGCAGTGTAGAGAACAGAATTAAACGTGTATGTGTGTATGTGTGTGTGTGTGTGTGTGTGTGTGTGTGTGTGTGTGTGTGTGTGTGTGTGTGTGT
>JAFFST010030723.1:2448-14168 GCA_022414735.1 Noturus placidus
AAAAGCTCCCGGTTTGTTAGCCAGTCAGCGGTGTAGCTAGGAAGCTAAGCTAAGCTAAAAAGCTCCCGGTTTGTTAGCCAGTCAGCGGTGTAGCTAGGAAGCTAAGCTAAGCTAAAAAGCTCCCGGTTTGTTAGCCAGTCAGCGGTGTAGCTAGGAAGCTAAGCTAAGCTAAAAAGCTCCCGGTTTGTTAGCCAGTCAGCGGTGTAGCTAGGAAGCTAAGCTAAGCTAAAAAGCTCCCGGTTTGTTAGCCAGTCAGCGGTGTAGCTAGGAAGCTAAGCTAAGCTAAAAAGCTCCCGGTTTGTTAGCCAGTCAGCGGTGTAGCTAGGAAGCTAAGCTAAGCTAAAAAGCTCCCGGTTTGTTAGCCAGTCAGCGGTGTAGCTAGGAAGCTAAGCTAAGCTAAAAAGCTCCCGGTTTGTTAGCCAGTCAGCGGTGTAGCTAGGAAGCTAAGCTAAGCTAAAAAGCTCCCGGTTTGTTAGCCAGTCAGCGGTGTAGCTAGGAAGCTAAGCTAAGCTAAAAAGCTCCCGGTTTGTTAGCCAGTCAGCGGTGTAGCTAGGAAGCTAAGCTAAGCTAAAAAGCTCCCGGTTTGTTAGCCAGTCAGCGGTGTAGCTAGGAAGCTAAGCTAAGCTAAAAAGCTCCCGGTTTGTTAGCCAGTCAGCGGTGTAGCTAGGAAGCTAAGCTAGCTGAAGTAATCTTGTTTAAAAGAGGCGATTACAAATAGCTTTACAAATAAGGTTGGCTAACTTTAATTCCCTATCCACAGCTGCATGTACTTATCACCCAGGAGTGCCTGTTTTCCACGATGCACTGAAGGTATCTAAATGAAGAAGAGGCAAACAAACTTATTTTTTCTTCAGTACTTTCAGCAATTATTTATGTCTTTATTTATTACAGTATGCTTATTAGGATTTCTATGCGGTTTCTTTTTCTTCTCGTTAGGGTTGGTCGTGCTGTAAGAGACGCACGACTGACTTTTCAGATTTCCTCAGTATTGCTGTGAGTATAACTTTAGGGCCTAATAATTCTTTATTGGTAATGGATATGAATGCTGCAGGTATTTGAACTGTTTAAAAATTTTTCCTCAGGGTTGTACAAAAGGACCTCATAACCAGGAGAAACCCCCTGAACCCATCAAACCTGAGGTCAGGACATCTGGAGAAAAGAAGGATGTTGATGACCTTAAACCAAAGTTTAATGAGTCTATCATCCAGGCACCAAAACCTGTTGAAGCTATTCAGCGACCAAGGTATTAGAAGTACCCACACTACGTTTACTCACCAATGCTGTAAAACACTTGAGACCTACCGTATTTTCCGCTCTATAAGGCGCACCTAAAAGCCTTAAATTTTCTCAAAAATCGGCCGTGCGCCTAATAATCCGGTGCGCCTTATGTGTGGACTGAGTTCCAAAATCTGTAAATATGTTGTGCGACTTTGGTTGGCGTAACAACCGTATGCGCCTTATAACACGGTGCGCCTTATGTATTGGTCAAGTAAAGAAATAGACCCCGTAATTGAGACTGCGCCTTATAATAAGGTGCGCCTTATAGTGCGGAAAATACGGTACTTGCTGATGTCACTAAAGAAATGCTTGTAAGTTAAAATCGGAGTATTTTAGGAGAAGACATATAGCAAATCTCTTCTTGCTGTTTTTGCAGTCCAGATGAGCCAATTTCAAGATTGTCACAGAAAGTCTCTGCTTCACTTAAGCATGCTTTAGAAAAGCTCAAGCTGTCGGATAATGCACCTGAGAAAAAAGGTGAGTATGTTTAATACTGAATTTGTGCAGACCAAATATCTGAATGTCTTTAAAACTGCCTTGAAAACAAGCAAGAAGCTTCCTTTTGCCTACTGTGATTAAGATTAGGGCTGGGATTACGTGCAAGCACAGCATTACTTGGCTACATTAATAATTGTGCCAATGTCAAAGATAGTAAGACAAATATGTAGATTTACCAGACAAGCTTCTTTCTTCCTGTCAGTTTCTATTGCTCTTCAGTAAGGGAATAAGATATGTTTTTGTTTTACAGAGGAGGAAGGCGATGAAATTAAGATTGGTACATCTTGTAAAAATGGGGGCTGCACTAAGGTATTTTTGTGCGCATATTGTTTAACTATATAATCTCTTCATCTTAATTCAGATAATTAATTAGTGAATATTTTGATCTGACCATTCTGTTAGACCTTCAGTGGAACAGAGAGCAATGAGGAAGTTTGCTTGTATCATGCTGGAGTCCCAATCTTTCATGAGGGGTAAATAATTAACTAATAAACAATATTTATCTACAAGTATTTTTGAGAAAGTGCTGGCTAAAATTGTATTGGTATCTTCTCTGGTTTTTTGTAAGGATGAAATACTGGAGTTGCTGCAAGAGGAAAACATCTGACTTCAACACTTTTCTGTCTCAGGAGGGCTGCACCAAAGGAAAACACCTATGGCGGAAAAAAGACATGGTGTGTGTTTTTATGTGATGTTTAAAATATTGTACTAGGCGAGTGTCTAATCCCCCCCCCCCCCCTTCATATAATGGTTCCAGAGCATGGTAACCCTCAATATGGGAGTAGTTTAGTAAGTCAGGTAATGTTTGTAAAGCATTATAATTGGTTAAGTGTGATGCTAGATAGCCTAGTTTGCAGGGAATAGGTGCCTGTTTTCAGTTAAGATGATTTTCTTCTGAATTGTCCAAATTTGTTTTTAAATTATATCTGGTGGCCTGAAAACTCTTTACATAGTGACATACTTTTTACTGCGAGTAAAAAGGGAAAAAAATAATTCCATGCCGACTTCACTGACAGACACCACCACCTTGACTGTCATTATATATACAGTGCTCTACTAATATTGGCACCTTTGTTAAATATGAACGGAAAAGGCTGTGAAAAATTGTCTTTATTGTTTAACATTTTGATCTTTTGCTAAAAAAAATTCACAAAAAGACTCTGCACTCATGGATATCTTTGCTAAATATAGACGTGCAACAATTATTGTCACCCTTTCAGTCTACCTCCCTTTGCCAAGATAACAGCTAAGTCTTTTCCTATAATGCCTGATGAGGTTGGATAATAATAGCAAGGGATCTGAGACTGTTCCTCCATACAGGATCCAGATCCTTCAAATGCTTATGGACTCTCCTTTTCAGTTCACCGCACATGTTTTCTATGGGTTTCAAGTCAGGGGACTGGGTAGGACCTTGAATTTGTGGTTAGTAAACCATTTTTATGTTTATTTTGATTTATGTTTTGGATCATTATCCTGCTGGAAGATCCAACCATGGCCCATTTTAAGCTTTCTGGAAGAGGCAGTCAGGTTTTCATTTAATATCCGTTTTTATTTTATAGAGTCCATGATGCCATGTATCCTAAAAAAATGTCCAGGTCCTCTGGCAGAAAAACAGCCCCAAAATATTAAAGATCCACCACCATATTTAACCTTGGGCATGAGGTACTTTTACATATGGCCTCCTCTCTGTGTGCGCCAAAACCACCTCTGGTGTTTATTGCCAAAAAGCTCTATTTTGGTTTCACCTGACCATAGAACCCGATCCCCTTTGAAGTTCCAGTAGTGTCTGGCACACTGAAGACGATTGAGTTTGTTTTTGGATGAGAGTAGAAGCTTTTTTCTTGAAACTCTTCCAAACAACTTGTGATGATGTAGGTGACTTGAGATTGTAATTTTGGAGACTTTTGGTCTGCACCCTTGTTTAATTTTCAGTCTCTGCTCATAAATATGAGCATCAAAATAGGTAAACATTAGCAATGTCAATTCATCATAAAAAGCAGCTAAGATGCCATCGGAAGAAGGAAGTGATAGCTGGTTAGATTTATAAATGACCTACTTCAGAAATAAATGCAAATAATCAAACAGAACTTTATACTTCGTTTATTTACACTATTTGCAAATTACACCTACAACAGGCTCCAACCGATTCCAACTGGTGCCGATATGTTTGTTTGAGATTATGTTATGGTGGCATTATGTTCGTTCCCGATTAACAGATTGGCAGATAGTTTCAAGGTTCCCCTTTGTGAGGGCTACTTTATTAGTGCTGTGTTGGGGTTTCTGAAGAGATTTTCATGCAGGCTGTGTTGTCTGCTGAAAACAGATTGATTTTAATGAACAAACTAGATATTTCCACTAGATGTTAGAGCGTGGCTGTGTGGATTTGTGCTTATTCAGCTGCAAGAGCATTAGTGTGCTCTGTGCAGGCCACTTGAGTTCTTCCACTTCAGCTTTGGCAAACCATGTCTTCATGGAGCTCACTTTGTGAACAGGTGTATTGTCATGCTGGAACATGTTTGGGCCCCCTAGTTCCAGTGAAGGGAAACTGTAATGCCCACATATGAGTGTAAGGTAAATGTCAATCTGCATTTGAAAAGACTAATCTTTCACTTACTTGATTAATATCTGTTTCCTTCGTGAAATAATTGCAGTAACTTAAATATGTGCTGATTAATTCAGTACATATTCTTTTGGATAAATTTAGCATATTGTGATTAGTATTCAACATTGTCTGCAACCTCTACAGTGTCACTGATTGTGCGTGTGCATAAAAATTTTAGACAGCTGGTATTTAGAGACTAAATTTATTAGGATTATGTCTGTTTCACTATGCCACCTATCCGGAAAACAGATCAAAGCATGACATTTACTTTGTGAGGAGCACACACAGTGGGCCAACTAGTAATGAAAATATCTTTATAGAGACTGGCTGTTTGATAAATCATCTCCTTATATACCTAATGTGATCTTATAAATATGGTCTAAAAAAGAAAACAAAACATCTCCTCTTAATTTTTTTTTTTGAAGTATAATTTTGAAAATGATATTTTTTGTGCATGTCTGTTTCCAGGGTAAGAAGGTTGTGCCATGCAGGTTCGATTGGCACCAAACAGGAAGTCAGGTCACCATTACGGTCTATGCCAAAAACTCTATCCCTGAGCTTAGCCACGTGGATGCGAACAGTACCCAGGTACAGCAGCGCTAAGCCATGAATCCATATTTTTATTCTACAGTTTAGAGTTTTGTTTGTGGTCATTTTGGTTGTTTTTACATGTTTCTATCAAATTTTGCATTGGCTTCTACAATGTTAAATGCAAAAACATTATTACTAGTAACAAGCGCAAAAATGTAATTTCCTTATCCTGAAAGTAAGTCCCTCTCTTGCAGCTGGATATCCACATTATATTTGACGGAGATAAGGAATTTGAACAGAAGATAATTTTATGGGGTGTAAGTACTAAAATTCATGCATCTCAGAATTCATTATATACAGTGGCTGTGTTGAAAGGATGTTCATTATGAGCATCATAGATTCAACACATTGTTTACAATAGTGGTACTGATTTACAGTGCCACTATCTTGTCACTTTTGAATCGGGCTCCTCTCAAGGATTCTTAGGGAGTTTTTCCTTGCTCATTGGGGATCTAGATATAAATCTACATCCAGATTTCTGTATAGCTGCTTTGTGAGCTGCTTTTGTCTGTTGTTAAACCATGTATACAAATAAAAATGTATTTGAGTTAAGTGATTATACATACTCATTGCTCAGTACTAAAAATTTGCCTTTTCATTTTCCTCATAGGTTATCGACACAAGTAAAAGCACACTGAACATGATGGCTGCTAAGATTGAGATTGTTTTAAAGAAAGCTGAGCCAATGTTTTGGGCACGGCTGGACCTTCCACCTGCAGTCAGTCCACCCAAAGAAGAGGAGAAGAAAAAAGAGTGTGATAGTGATAGTGATAGCGATGATGATGATTAGATGAACATACAGTACTGTAAGATATTGCTGACCTTTTCTTATTAAATTAATTCAACAAAGAATGAAATCACAATGCATAAGACATTCTATAAAGGCCAATATTTCTAGTGTTCACAATTCTGTCCATTTTGCAATAAGAAATGCAGTTGTGCTTCTCTCAAAATTAGTTTCAGAATTACTATAATTGTATGAAGCTATGAATGGTTGTCATTTTCCATAGTAGACTGCTTGAAGCAGTATAGCCAGAGTCATCTAGTTTAATGGTATCATGTCCATTACTTTTGTCATAATTGTAAAATATCAAGTTGACACTAGATTATGGAAATGGCCATGGTTTTGGCACCCTGCTCTGTAAATCACATACTTCACATTCCCATAGTTTATCCTTCCATGTCTTTAAAGTATCACATTATGGTTATTAAAAGTTGGACCAATCCTAAAACATTGGAAGTGAGTGTTACTCAAAGTATGTCTGTTAAGCAGGGTGTGAATAAACAGATGGTGCTTCTTAAATTACAGACTAAATTTTATTAGCAAAAACTACAATATTTCAGAGACATTCCACATCTGAATTCAGAGAAGTCTCAAATGTAGTGGGGTCCCAGTATGGTTAGCAGGTACTGGGTTTTGAGCTCTTGATTGGAGGTTAAATGGGCAACTGAGTCTATAAGTGTTCTTTTTCTTGAATTTGATCATGTGATTTCTTACTCTCAGCTGGCTAAAACCTCACATTGGCCTACGAGTAAATAAAGGAAAATATTTTGTGCAATAAATTAGGATACCTTCTCAGTTACATTAAATGTGACTTTATTTTTTATCATGATACAGCGACCAGCCAGGAAGGTTGAATTCAAACACATGCTTCCACCGAGATATGGCAAGCCTTACAATGAAATTTACATTTTTTGAACTGCTGCTTATTCTGAGTCACAGGGAATGTATGCTGAGGAAAGCACTTGTCAATGCTGTTTATCATCCACCTTAATCTATTTGGGTAATATTTTAAATTAATACATATGAATTTGATTAATGACTGACCTGTCCTGGGGCACTTTAGAAAAGTTACTAATATAATGCACAATATGACCAGGAACTGTCATGTTCACCATGGCAGACTGATCACCATGTTTGGGGGGGGGGGGGGATTGCAATCTTAGATGTACTGTAGGAGTATAAAGGGGAAGTGCATCCACAAACTTGGAAATTTACACTGCATTCTTCAGTGATCATATTTGAAATGACAGTAAACATATGGTAGGTCACTACAGTTACCAAATAGTCTCATACTTTGGCAGGAGGGGGGTATGGACAAATTAGAAAACAAAAGTTGGCTTAAATGTGTATAATTGGTACAAGTTGTGTATTGTTGGCCTGTGCAGTATGCTGGGAGGTTAATACAAAATCTGCCAAATATATTCAGCATCAGCTGTTGCAGATTTGCATCTGGTTGGTTAATGCATTACATTGTCAGTTATACAAGTGTTTGTTTATAAATAAAAAAAAAATTAACCAGTCAGTTTTGGTCAAAGTCAGGCATAAATAGTACACCAAGCTAATAAATTCCATTAATTGGCCATTTAAATCAGCTACACCTACATGAGTTTGTTGGTGTTCAAAGAACTGATGCAAGTCAGTTCATTCTCAGCACAGCCATGATCGTTGTACCAGTGTGTATGACATTGTTCAGCCAGCTAGCATTGTTAGCCATATTCCAAACACCAGTTACCAGAGTACTGCAAAAATATTTATTCATACAAAACCAAGGCATAAAATGATCAGAAGTCAAATTTCCTCTGGACCTCAGCTGGTCCAAAAACAAAGCCTGTTTCAGTAGCCTCAGTCTTCAGGCATTCTTCACCATCCTACATAACAGGGAAAGTGAATCACATGAGTAATACACCTACAAGGGGGACAGTACAAAATGGTTCTCATTCAACCCACCTCATTGAAGTACTTCTCAATAAGTGCTTGGGCAGCACGGTACACAGCATTGTTTTCATGATTCTGGAGCAGCTCTATCTGATCCAGCCCACCCAACTCTTCCACAAGCAAACAAAGCTTTTCAACCTCTCCAAGTTTCTCAGCAGCCTAGGGGATGGAAGAGGAGAGCTGGGGAAGTCACTGTCAGGGAGCTTAGTTGGACAGCATAGAGACCAGAGGTTGGTAATCATACAGCACAGTAACAGCTAGTGTTGTTCAGTACAAAAGCAAGCTTACTTGTGTAAGCAACAGTAACAAGGCCCAGCAAATTAATGGCACCCTTACCAAGAAAATGTTATTGATTGCATCCAGGATGATTAGGATAGTCTTGGAATCTTTAAACTTTAATAAATTTAGGATGGCTTCCAGACCTCCACACTTAACAAGCTGAACAACCTGGTCCACTGTTCCTCCACTGGTGTAGTTTGTGACGGCCCAGATAGCTTCTCGCTGAGTTTTAAAGTCAGCCTGAAAGCAAGATTCAGTTAAATTTAGATTGTATCCAACTGGTGTTCAAAGCAATCAGTCACAGCCAATCATGTGTTATACCACAATTATTTGCCAAGTACAAAGTTTACTTGGTGACTACTGGTTTTTCATCATTTCTATTTTGAAATAACATTATGGAACAAGTTACATCCCCTTATCACATTATTGCAAATTCCTTACCAGCCTCCTCTCTAAACATTCATAGACAAAAAGAAAGGTGGCAGCTAATCAGGTTACTGAGAAGCCAGAAAGCATTCGTTCATCCTGAAGACAGTCCCATGGCAGAAAACATGCTGGTAAAAGCACCAAAACTTAACACCTTCCATAACTATTTTTCTAATAAAATCAATTAGCATTAACATTTCTTAATCCGTATTAGGCTTTGATCATGGCTTGTCCACCATGCAAGTCTCTGAAGGAGTGGTTACTTTATTGGTAACCACTATAGCATGCTGAACAAGTGTTCAAAATAAGTCATTTGAATTACAGCTGAAGCTAGTGTGAGCCATGCTGTTAGAAAATTAATCCACACCTTCAGAATAAGTGTTGTGGTACAAGCAGATTACATTCATTCCATTAAATTAAGACTATTAAGGCAATTCTGCATGCTAAAAACTGGCCTAAACCAAAAGTTTCAGATTTTAGAGATGTGATTCACCACCTACATTCTTTAAAATGTCTACAAGATGAGGTAGTAGACCACATGTTATTAGTTGCTGAATCTGTTGGCGTGGTCCAGCTGCAATGTTGGATACAGCCCAAGCTGCCTCCTTTTTAAGGCTTGGTTTGGGGTGATGCATTAGTTTTGGCAAGGAACTCAGCACACCAGCATCAATGGCCATCTGTGTCTGCAGGTCCGAACCACTCACAATGTTCCCAATAGAACGAAGTGCTGGAGTCTTCAAAAGAAGGAAAAAATTAATTAAATAATAAATTTAAAAAAAAAAACTAAACACATTGTAACAGGTGCACTTACCAAGAGACAACCGAATAGACATGGCAAGCAAAAACAAGTTAATTATACAAATCTCATTCTGCAAATTTATTAGAATGAAACCAAGGCCAAAATTAAAAGCCAGGGTAGAATTTAAGGGTTTACCACCACTGCAAGCTCCTCAAAGCCCAGAAGTTCAACCAGTCGTGGAAGAACCCCAGTCTTCACTACAATATCAATGCGCTCATTTGGCCCATCTGTAAGGTAGGAGATGGCCCAGCATGCATCAGACAGAACAGATTTATCACTGTGGTGAAGCAGTTGTATAATTGAGGGAAGCATTTGCTGGACAGCAGAGAAGCGAGGGAAAGGATTCTTGTTCCTGCACAGGTTTGAGAGGGTCCACGTCAGGTTGCGGAGGTAACCAACCTGTGGAACACAGGTACAGTCTCTTTCTGCCATGAAACCCAATATTCAGTTACCAAACATTTAACATAACAGAACTTACAGGGACATCTGGGGTTAGTCGAGCTAGTAGCGCAGGTATCACATTACAGTCAATAAGTGCATCACGATATGCTGGGCCATCACCTGTAGAAGCACCTTTAGCGTCAGATCTGGAACACTTAAATAACTCAAAGCCTTATCTTACACCTTCAGGAGCCTTGGAGACATCAAATGTCTTGTGTGCAGGCTTAAAGTATGCAAACATTGCTGAAGGCCTTCAGGAAGTCACAAGTTACCTGCAATATTGCCGAGGGCCCAGACAGCCTGCTCACTTATGTTCATCATGGGCGAGGCCAAAAGCGCAATGAAGGCAGGTACCGCACCATGTTCCACCACCTGCTGAGTGTGCCATGAGGTGCCTGATGCCACATTGGTAAGTGACCAGGCAGCCTCAAACTGAAGAGTGGGGTTATCGTTCCTTCCCAGAAACTCTACAAAGTGGGCCAGCAGGCCTGCTTCCACTATTTCTTTTAATGGAGGGTTCCTCTCTCGAGACAACAGCTTCCTAAAATGACAACGATCATTAAATATCAAAGAACTTGGAACATGGTAGTTGAAGGTATAGGAGGACACCCTACCTGGCTTTTTGACAACCCTGCACCTGTCGCACTGGACATTTATTCTTAACATTAGCAACAATTTCCTCAATTGTTGCTGAAATGACCTAATAATGAAGTTGTAGAAATCACACCAAGTTAGAAGAAAGCACCAAGAACTCATATGGTCAGAAGTATAGTGAGGCTACAACCTGTTGGTTTTCAGTGTTGTCTGAAGACAGAAGTTCTTCGTCAGGCTGGGAAGAAATATTTCTCCTTTTCAGGATGCTTTCCACTCTTTGGGCTTTCCGAAGCTCCACACACTCTGCAATTCTGCGCTCGCGCAGTTTCTTTAGAGATGGAGCAAGTTAGCCACAGATAAGGAGTTTTCCAAAAGTCTGCTTCGTTTAAACAATGGGTTCAAACCTACCATGGAATCCTTGCCTCGGTTTTTGAACTTGCACATGCGCTTATCAACCAAATTCTCAGTAGGCATCGTGTATATTTAAGTTGCCACTAGAAATAAAGAGAAAACGTTTAATTTAGACAAACACACTCAGCACCTTAAATTGAACCAAACGTAAGAAAAAGGCTAGTTTAAAAGCTCTACAGCCCACTCACCCTGCTCTCCACAACATAAAACTCCAATACAAAAATAAAGCCACCCTCCTGCTGAAATATTTAAATGCTGAGCTTAACTATGATCAGGTGATCCTAATCAGCAATTCGCAAGGGACAAATTTAACAAGATTGTGTATATGTTGTGCTGTGATATTCTCATAGAATAGTCAGGGAAATAACTGACGGATAACTGATGTATTTTGAAATAACCGACATTTATTGGAGTGTTAAAATATATCCTCAGGATTATGAATGAAAGGCTTAATTGTATACAGTTTATTCTTAAATGTAATAATAATAATAATAATAATAATAATAATAATAATAATAATAATAATAATAATAATAAAACAATCATAATGGATTTAGTCAGTTTCGCTCCATAGCCAAATTTTTTCTACTCCTCGCTTATTGAATATTTGGTGTAGCTGGATGAGACGTCATGGACACTGTCGCCACCATGCGGCCACGTGCTTCACGACATCATGGCATGGTAAGAGTCGGTCGAGCCCTCGGAACTGCTGATGAGCGGCTGCTTCTCGGAGCTTCTGTTCCCTCGTCTTGATAAAAGTCTGCGGAGTTTAGCCAGCGCCACAGCCAAAAGTGCGCTACAAACGGCGCCCAAGACCGCGGCACCCAGGAGCCAATGCCAGAGCCCACGCGCTTCCTCCAGATAGGTCACGATACCATCTACAAACCGCTGACCTACAATCATATTAAAAAAATCAACAAAAACAATTCTATATAACAAATAATTCATAAATAATATTTTAATATATATATATAATATATATGTGTGTGTGTGTGTGTGTGTGTGTATATATATATATATATACATATACATATATATATATATATGTATATATATATATGTATATATATATATATGTATAT
>JAFFST010030750.1:52370-66544 GCA_022414735.1 Noturus placidus
CGGGCCGGGATTCGAACCACCAACCCTACGATTAGTGGACAACCCGCTCTACCGACTGAGCCACAGCCGCCCCATTAGCAACGCTAACATGTTAACATGAAATGCTAACTTTCAATGAATGCATCTCTGTGTTTGATTTGATTATTGGTGTCCATTTTGTCGCTTGTTATACAGAATTTTGGCCAAAAAGACACAACATCTGACAGAGCTTGAACGTAGATGCACTGTGTTAAATGTGAAAACGTGGGTTGTTTTTAACATGTTGTTTACGACACGTCATATTCTTCAGACTGTAGGCACAGTGCTTCTTGTGAAAATGAAAGATCAGTAGATTTCCGTGTTTATTACAGAACTCTTCACTCACTCCTGGGAATACTTTTAAGCAGGAGTGAAGTTTTTTAAGATTAAAGGTATTATCAACCTCGCTCCACAAACTCCGGAAATGTCCTTGTGGTTTCCAAGAAGTGAAGAGAGAAAATAGTCCAGAATGCATTTTAGATCATTGATATATCTGTAGCAAAGCTGACAGGGAACATTTCCCTAATTTTAAATTGCTCCATCATGTCTAGATGCGAGGGTAACCACTAAGCCATGATGCCCCCTGCATAGACAATGCACAATCTACACTATTATATACATTCAACATCCACTTTATTAGGAACACCTGCTCATGTACACGATTATCTAAATCACCTAATCAAATAGTGGCAGCAATCTCATCCAACATCCGATTGGTTGGATTTGGGATCTGATCCAACATTCAAATGTTGATGAGAGATGGTTTGAGCTGTCAGGAAGATCACCGTAGCTCAAATAACCACTCTTTACGACTGTGGTAAGCAGAAATGGTCTGCACTTATATAGCAGTTCCAAAGCGCTTTAGTCTCATTCAGCCATTCACACACACACACACACACACACACACACCAATGGTAGCAGAGCTGCCATGTAAGCCGCTAGCTTGTCATTGGGAGCAACTTGGGGTTCAGTGTCTTGCCCAAGGACACTTCGGTATGTGGAGTCACGTGGGCCGGGAATCGAACCGCCAACCCTATGATTAGCGGACAACCCTCTCTACCACCTGATCCACAGCCGCCCACAAAAAAAAAAAGGAAAGCATTTCAGAACACAGCACATCAAGCCTTGAGGCAGATGAAGCACAATAGTAAAAGACCACATCATGTTCCGTGTCTATCAACCAAGAAGAGGAATGTGAGGCTACAGTGGACACAGCTCACCAAAACTGGACAGGTGAAACCCGCCCATCTGACACACCAACGTCCATGCCACAGTCAAAGTCACAGAGGTCGCACAGTGTATGAATAGGGGCTGTGGCTGAAATTAAAAAATACAGAATTAACAGCTACAGTGCTGCCCTTTAAGTCGAATCTTTGTGGTGCCTTTTTGTATGTAAATGTACCTATTACTCAATTAAAGCACTAATTAGCTGATAAAGATCCATGTCTGTGCCTCTGAGTCACATTTACAAATGGGGTTTGACACTAAATCCTCATTGCCTCCATTTTCATTCGAGGTCTCCTCTGCATGCACAGTTGGAGTTCTTAGCATTATTATTAGTAGTAGTATTACTCATAGGGTCTTTACTTTGCTCGCCATGCTATAGCGCCATCAAGCATTTTTCATCAAGCATGTTACTACATTAACGTTACAGCAGCAGCTCTGGTTTATTTATTGACTACATTTATTGTTTCTATAGTACTGGATAAGTCACAGGGAATTGTTTGTCAGACGCTCTGCATGATCTAAATCTAATAATAAACAGATTAGAAGAGTGTTATTTGACAAAGTTGTTGGTATTTATTGTTTATGGAGACGTCTAACATTTACGGAAGGAGTCTCCTGTGTTAAGGCTTTATTAATCTACAGAGAGGGAGAGAAAAAAAGGCAGACTGGTGAGAGAACGCTATTGGGTAAGCGATAAGATGAACTACCTTGCCGTTCAAATATATTATTCGTAACTATAAACTACGACAAGTAATATGTGACATCCATCCATCCAGCATGGGATGGGAGAATGGGGCACAAGGCAGGGGACACTCTGGATGGGGTGCCAATCCATGGCAAGGCACAATCACACACATTCACACAAATATTCATACACTACGGACACTTTTGGACATGCCAATCAGCCTACAATGCATGCCTTTGGACTGAGTGAGGAAACCGGAGTACCCGGAGGAAACCCCCGAAGCACGGGGAGAACATTCACACACAGCGCAGCGGCGGGAATCGTACCCTCAGCCCTGGAGGTGTAACACCGTGACCCCATATATGACATTTACATTTACATTTATTCATTTAGCAGACGCTTTTATCCAAAGCGACTTACAAGTGCACACTCACACACCAATGGTAGCAGAGCTGCATGCAAGGTGCTAGCTTGCCATCGGGGGCAACTTAGGGTTCAGTGTCTTGCCCAAGGACACTTCGGTATGGGATCACCCGGGCCGGGATTCGAACCACCAACCCTACGATTAGTGGATTAGTGGACAACCCGCTCTACCGACTGAGCCACAGCCGCCCATTTCTTGACAGTTTTCTATATTCAAACACAACCCATGGAATTTCCAGAGATGATATTTGCAAATGATGGTCTAATTATCCACACATCACATTTATTGAATTCCAGTACAAGAAACACAACGCCTGCAGCATCGGGACATCCATTCATCATACCGAAACATACATTATTTATCATCATAATAGGTCAGCTATTAATTTGTTACCTCACAACAGTTGGCACGCCGGAATGGCAGACAGCTTCTCACTGTTGCAGGCTTTTTAATTGGAGGTTTTCATTAAGGCTGTGTCTGAGAGGTTGCCAAAAGTTTCCCTTAACAGCGATTTAAATACAGGTATGTCATTTAAAGTTTGTAAGCATTGCAAAAGGACAAACATGAATGAGAGAGTAGAGTGTGTGTGTGGATGTGTGTGTGTGTTTCTTGGAAATCTTCAGGCTTTATAATTGTGCACGCACAAATAAACAGTGACATTAACGTTGCAAAGGCCAGACAGCACAGAGTCTGCATCTTTTCTCCAGATAAAAAGGTCTATGATGGACAGGTTTGACATCCAGCGAGGAAAAGGGGGGAAAGATTGAGGGAGTGTATCATGCCCACTTTAATCACGCCAATCGCTTCTAGACGCTTTGCCGTGAGTTATTTATTTATTTTTATCTGGATTATTTTTATCACTATCAATGACCCCATTCAAATTAAATTCCAGACTTTCCTCTTTGTTTTTGAATAGTTGAAGGGTCAGTGGAAAATTAAATATCACAAATTTAGCTCGTTCTGTGTTGTGGTAAAAAAAAAAAAAAAAAAAAGGGGGATTGCGTAATAAGGGAGGGAATGGGAGGAATTATGACTGGTATGGTAATTAAGATAAAAAAGGCAAGTAGGAAGGAGAGCGAAGGAGAGGAAGAATGAAGGGGGTTAGTCATGTTGGCGATGCATTTGTGACAAGATTACAGAGAGAAAAACAGAACTGGATGACATGAGGGAGGAAAAGGCGGAGCTGAGTGATGTGGCAGGGATGCTGGCTGTAGCGCGTCTCGGCTGCCAGGCTGCCAGACAAACAATGTTTGTTTGTCCGAAACCATCTGCTTGTCCTTTATAAGGTGTGTTTGTGTACGTGGGCTTCGGAACACCTTGAGTATTTTTCGTTGTAGTCACTAACTAGGCAGACATGTAGAGATTTCCATTGAATATTTCCAAAATTCTTGTCAACTATGAAAAGGTATGAGAGTAAACAGATGTCATATGTAATGATGCATGATGATGCTGAAAGGATTCCCCAGCGTGATGGCTGTCGCGGAAAGAGCAGGGTTCGGGTAATAATATTCTTGGTCATAATGAAAGGTCAAGTGAATATCTATATATGCAGTGATGGCTGGTGGTGATATCAAATTGGGGTCAGGGTTTTATTCCTTCATTATTACGTGTTTTTACAGTACTAAAGATTCCACATTAAAAAAACAAAACAACATTATGGTAAAGGTCATAGAAAATCATGCTGTTCTCCTTGTGTGTGTGTGTGTGTGTGTGTGTGTGTAGGTTTATGGACGTCCTAAGAGTTTTCTTAAATGCCACTGTAATAGATGACACCACACGGTTTTATCCCTTATGGTGAAAGGCAGTTTACACTATGTGTGAGGCCTTTGGCTGTTTGTTTACATGATCATACACCAACATTGTAGAAATCATGAGCAGTTATCCTTCTGTGCTTACCTCTCCGTCTCAGAGGCTTCCCTCCTACTTTCAACCTAGCAGGTGTCTCCAGTGTCACCCTGGCCCTCGTTTGATAAGTGAGGGCATCAGGGACTTTAGAAGCAACCCGAGGCAGGCCATTTTGGCATGGCTGGCAGTAGAAGTTGAGAGGGATGATCCAGGATCAATTGCTTCGGAGTCGTCTGGAACAAAGCACTGCGGCGACACGCTGGAAATTGCATCTTCAAGGAAACGTGCTTGATGAGATTGTGGGATCAATATAGCCGAGGACAGGCCTTGGCACGGTGGCAGAATGAAAATGGGCCTGCGTCACGATCCCTAACTCTCATGGACTGGCTAATAAAACACTTCTCATCACGGCGCGGGCCGAACCCGAGCCACGGGGGCGACCTCTGCACATCTTGCTAGCAGATGGTAAATTGAATGTTCGACAGAAAGAGGAAGTTCTTTAACAGCACCTATTCAGGCCTCCGTGTGGACTAACTAAACTTTTTTTTGCACTCTACATTTATTACTTAGCGTAGATTGGAAAACAGGATGAGCAATATATGTAAAATGGGAGTCATATGTCAGCTTTCGTGCGCCTACGCATAATCTGGCCATGCTTACATAAACAGAGCTTATTCAAATTCAACCACATGGACATCGTGGCCACTTCTGTCTCATTCACACACACACACACACTCCGGAACATACATACGCAAGTCCAGCAATGCGGCAGTAACCCAACCCCCCCCCCACCCTTCCCCCCTCCCCTTACCGTGGCTGTTTCCATGGTAACAAGCTGCAGTTTTCTGGCGCTGATAAGTGGAAACTGACAGGAAGTGCGAGCAATCCGCCTCCAGGGGGGCGTAGGGCTGGGGAGGGGTATGAGGGAGTGATGGGGAGGGCTCGATGGGGGTGATGAGGGAGCAGGTGTAGGCTGGAATAATGATGGACCTGCAATCGCCCCCCCCCCCCCTTGTTCAACAGCTCCTGTGGGGAGCAACGTTGATTGGCACCAAAACATTTACTCCCATTTAAATAGCTCTTGGCTGTATGGCTGCGATGCGGGTCGAAAGTTCAGAGACACTCTTGTTGATTTTCCCTCGCTCCCCTCTTTCTCTGGAGTTTCCACTGTAGGATTTTGAGAGTCAGGTTTTTCAGCCTTGACTTGTGAACAGCTCTGTGGTCCTATATGTTATTTGTCTATTTATACATGTTAGATGTCAGAAAGATTGTTGCGTTTCAGAGTCATGTATATAACAGTAAGGGCTTTGCTTATATCCACACTATGCAACATGTGAAACAAGATACTGTAACTTGTACAACAAATGCGCTTGTTGTTTTTCCATGGCTTATATAGTCTGCCGTTTCTGCAATTTTGCTATATGTTTCAAACATATTTGAAGGCCATACTTAACCTTTGAGTGTGTGGAGCCTTAGGCAAGACCTTGGGAACTGATCCGACTAACATAAGTTTATTCCTTCAAATCTTTCTCAACACAAATACAACCACAGACTCGGCACATGATTTATTCATCGTGGTTTATTCTGTTCAGGGTCTATCCCAGCAACACTGAGCACAAGGCTGGAATACATTTTAACGGGAACTCCCGTCAATCATTATTTTGCAAGTTAGTTAATTATGTTAGTCTAATGCTATGTCTGATGCTGGGTAGGATTGCCGCCTCACAGCTTCAGGGTTTCCACTTCGATCCTGAACTCAGGTTATATGTGTGGAGCTTCTCATGATCTCCTCATGTTTGCATTGGATTCATCCAGGAATAAAGGTTGTCTCCAACCTCCCAAAAACCTGCCAGCAGGTGGATTGGCTATGCTAAATTGCCAAATTGAATTAAATTCAAACTGTGTGTAAGTGGTGCATGCCAATGGACTGGTGTCCCAACACTGAACAGGAACATGCATTTTCCAAAGATAAATTTGGTAAAATTGCAAATAGCAAAACCAAGTTGCACTTGCTAATAACTAGTTAAATTTAGCCAAAATGTCTAGCATCACTCTGTAACCGTAGCAAGACAGATGAAACAATGTAGTTTACTGCTTAGCTCAATGATAATTTATAAAATTTAATTTAAAAGTCCTTAATAACAAAAATTATTTTGAAAACACAAAGACTTACATGCTAGTTTACTGTAGTACTAGTGTGAACAGTAAAATCTATCGTTAGCTTACAGACTTCAGTTGCAAGGCTAAATAAGGTGTTTTTGCATGTTCTTAGGTAGCTAATACCTTTGTTATACATTAAAATACATTATTACGATTGGTTTGTAATAGCTAATTATCTCAGAATTTTGTGAGATAACTATCTAGCAATACGGCTAGAAAGTTAAATGTCATTGTGACTATTTCGTATTAGCTTATTAATTAGCCTACAATATGCACAATGGCTAGCTAGATATGCAAGGAGAAAGTTAAATGTCATTGTGAGGGGTTTGTGGTGGTATATCTAGTTAGCTAGCTTATTAATTATCCTACAATTAGCACAATAGCTAGCTAGCTATGCAAGTAGAAAGTTAGAGGTCATTGTGACTGGTTTGTGGTGGTATATCTAGTTAGCTAGCTTATTAATTAGCCTACAATTAGCACAATAGCTAGCTAGCTATGCAAGTAGAAAGTTAGAGGTCATTGTGACTGGTTTGTGGTGGTATATCTAGTTAGCTAGCTTATTAATTAGCCTACAATTAGCACAATAGCTAGCTAGCTATGCAAGTAGAAAGTTAGAGGTCATTGTGACTGGTTTGTGGTGGTATATCTAGTTAGCTAGCTTATTAATTAGCCTACAATTAGCACAATAGCTAGCTAGATATGCAAGTAGAAAGTTAGAGGTCATTGTGACTGGTTTGCAGTGGTATATCTAGTTAGCTAGCTTATTAACTAGCTAGATATGCAACTAGAAAGTTAGATGTCCTTGTGACTGGTTTGCAGAGGTATGTCTAGTTAGCTAGCTTATTAGTTAGCCTAGAATTAGCACAATAACTAGCTAGATATGCAGTTAGAAAGTTAAATGTCATTGTAACTGGCTTGTAGTGGTATATCTAGTTAGCTAGGTTATTAGTTAGCTGAGAATTAGAGAGATAACTAGCTCTCTATTCAGCTAGAAAGTTCGATGTAAATGGTTTGTAGTGGTACAGATAGTTAACTAGCTTGAGTAGAGAGACAACTATCTCACTAGAAACAAAAAAAAAAGGTATTTATCATTCAGATTGGTTCATAGTTATCTAGTTATCTCTGAATTAGCTGAGATAATTAGCTAGCTGCACCATACAGCCTTTGTGGTAAGGAAAAAACTTCAAATTGTTTGCAGTGTACCAAATTCATGCATGCTTTATTTGAGTTACTCTTGAAATTTCCTGACTGAGGCATGGATTTTTCATCCAGGCACATATGAACAGTTCTTATATATTCTGAACACTGTATTATTCAGAAAATATTGAAGCATCAGAAGTAAAAGTAAGCCTGTGAATATTAGACCTTATCATTTCAGTAAGTAATACATAAAGTCGTTGATGAATTCAGCCTGCCGTCTGGGCAGCGGATGATGGATGTACTGCTAGCCGAAGCTGACAGAAGTTGGGGTGAATTTCTCATGGTTTCAGCACGCCTTGACGACTAACATTTATTATGTAGCTTACCAAATTACCGCAACCTGATTTGCCTTGATCGCTGACGCTGTTTACCTTTTTTGCTGCTTCGCAAAGTGACGTACAGATCCACCAATTATGTCAATTTCTTTCAGAGGTCTGGCAGACCGGCCCGTGTCGTGTTAGTGATCGATAGCTTCAGCCGCTCTGATTAGTTCAGTGCGCCATCACAGCTGCTGGAGAGACTGAAGTGAATAAATGTGCACTCTTGCAATCTGAGCTTGTCTCTCGTTCATAAGAAGAAGAAAAAAAAGTGCTAGCGTACTGTTAAAGAATATGTAATGGAGCAGAAAGTGAAAATCATCTCTCAAAGGTAGTGTTGTCAAAACCAGAGAATCTCATAACACTGATGGTCTGTTAAAAAGTCTTGAAAACCATGTGGGGGATAAAAAAATGTTTTTCGTATAGAGTTTTTTATTGAATACGACAGCTTTTTCTATGAAAGCAGAAACTTCAACCTTAATATGTATACGTTAATAGCTAAATCAAGTGTTTGGCTCCCCATTAAGGTTCTAGAAACCCACTCATCCACTTTATCCTTATCAGAGGTTGGATCTACCTTCACAGACACAGGGAGAAAAGCTCAGGATTGAACCCAGGGACTTGCTATCTATACATCTAATCATGTTTCAGCAGCAACATATGTTTGCATGGTTGTTAATGTCAGACGGGCCGGTTTGAGTATTTGCTGATTTCTTGGGATTTTCAGACATATAACACTCTGTAGAGTTGATACACAATGGTGCGAAAGCAAAAAACATCCAGTGATTGGCAGTTCCACTGTCAGTGGAAACATCTTCTTGATGATGAGAAAGGTCAGAGGAGAATGGATATACTGGTAGGCTACGGTACCTAAAATAAGTGGTTGCTCAGCGGTTAAGACGTCGAAGTACTGATCGGATGGTCATAAGTTCAAATCCCAGCACTGCCAAGCTGCTACTGATGAGCCATTGAGCAAGGCCCTTAACCCTCATATGCTCAATTGAAAAATTTAAGTCGCTCTGGATAAGGGCAATAAATACAAATAAATGTAATCATTGGCTAATCGTCATGGTACAAGAGGATTAAAACAGTTTGCGATGTGCTGTTATAGGAAAAGAATCAACTTCAGGTTAATAACACTAACTCCACTGTGCATCATGCCACATGTTGCTATCATGTTGAATTTTTTCTATAACAGCACAACCAGAAGTGTTTTAATCAATATGCTTTTTAAGGCTTGATACAAAAAGACCAGGCTTACATGTAATCTTAGCTCTCATGGAACTGTTTTATTGCTCCGGGCCAGTAGTTTAGTGCTGCGGGCTAGTGTGGGTCTTCAAATCATTATTTCCTGAAAGTGTGTACATAATCATTGCTCGCAGACACAGAACTACGGCTACTGCGGCTCGAATACTAACTATAAATGCTCGTTCATAATTCACAGAATAGCCCGAGGATGTGATGCAATTATTCTTCAAGCAGTTATTTTCCTTAAGTTTATGTTCTGGTTAATAATCACTCTATCTAATCTTCAACTGGGCGAAGAAAAAAAATTATGATTAAGGAAAAGGTGGAGGGGGGGGGGTTCTTGGTATTTTGTGATCTTAGCATTATAAGGTTTTGGATGAGAAAAAAATGAATGGAAGAATAGAATCCTATAATAGTAAGGTCATTTATTTGAATAAAAAAAATTGTATTTAAAATTCAACAGAAGTTGATTTTCACTTTTCAGTATCTTAAACTATTCAGTCGGGGGGGAAAATGGCCTTGCTGCCTTCCAGGTATAAATAAAGAGCATTAAAGTGCAGCTTTGATGCGGTTTTTTTCTTCAGATATTACCTTTCATGCAGTGTGTTATAGAACTGTTTTTAAATGCAATAAGTCTGCAAAGCGCACGACAAACGGAGTTATTGACTCGTAAAGAACGAACCGACTCTGAATATCTCAAACGAGTCGTCAGAAATTCCCGACTTACTTCCTGTACAAACTTACATGGGTTCGCAACAAAAAACCCGCCTCTGGTCTTCACTGGCTGGTCGCGAACAACGAGTACTTTGACCCGCCCTTAAAGCAAAACCACTTTGCATAGATTCTAAGCCCAGATGCAAAGTGATTCTAATATATTTTAAAACATTCCAACAGCAGTTCAACTCCAACCTTCATTAGTGTTCCCATCATTTCACTGACGACTATATTTTATACCGAGTGTTCCAACTACGTGGTTTTGCGTGTACATGTGTAACAGCTGTTAGACTGTTAGCTGTTAGCCTCTGCTATTGCCAAACTATATATAAACTTACCACTGAGAAACGTCCTGTTTGCGTCGTGCTTGAGACATTGTTACGGAGCTGAAACTCGAATATGGTAGTGGGTGTTTCCTTTCCGGCATGCGCTGTAGACCAATCACAACAGACTGGGACATCTGACCAATCAGAGCAGAGCAGGCTCTCTGAAAGGAGGAGTTTAGAATGAACGGATCCTTGAACAAGTCGTTTGTGACACTGGGGGAGGGTTGGGGGGGGGGGTGCTGCATATATAAATTATGAGAAAATTAAAGTATTTTTTGACCTCGGATGCAGGTAAACCTATAGAATGAGACCTTTAAAACACAATTAGGCACGTTTAAAACGCATAACAGGTGCACTTTAATAATGAACTAATGATGATGCTATGGTGCGAATGTCTGGAAGTGTTTGCCGAGTCAGAGAGTGCACCTTTCATTGCATTACATCCTTTCGACGTCTTTTTTCTGCCACCATCTTTTCATCCCTCCCTTCCTGTTTCCCGTGCTGTAACTCAACCTGGATTTGATTGACACATCAAGGCTAATCCCTAAGCACTTGCCTAAAAAAAAAAACCCACTTTGTAACCTTAAGCAAAACATAAACATTTAAGAAGGCGCAACACATCACGTGCTATGTCTTTGCTACTTTCTCTCAACCAATTTACGTGTTTACTATCTTATCAGTCAGTTCAGGAGGTAAGGGAGTAGCGAGGTGAAGTGATTCTGGGTTTTTCTAATGCAACACATCACTCACTGCGTCTTGTGTTAATTCCTCCTAAGGGATTTACATGTTTATGCTCTTATCAGGCATTTCAGGAGGTAAGCGAGTAGTGCTTCTGAGAAGTGATTCTGAATTTTAACAAAAAGCACATTCTTGTGAATAATGGGGCTAACAGGCTAAACGTGTCACAGCTCCTTTTGGGGTATTGCATTTTAAAGGAATACTACACTGAGTAACCAATTGGTGCCATTAGCTAATAGTAGTAGTTAGCTTTTCCGACTTAAAGCCCTAGTACTACTAGTCTTTACTCATTATCCAATCTATTTTGGTGAAAGTTCCCATTTAAAGGGGCAAAAAAATCCATTTAAAAGGCTATACGTGGCTTGAAAGGATTTGAACGCTGAAAAGTGGAGTTTTTTTTTTTTTTTTTTTTTTTACCAGAAAGGCTCAAACCAACATAAAAGCTAGATTCACTTTTTTTTCCCCCAAATCCAAAGTGCATTCCATTACCTGGACACATCACAACAAACACACGTTATAAGAGAAGGTCGAGAAGGTCATGAGTCTTTGCTCTAACAAGAGAGCCCTCTCAGATATCCCGTACTCTTTGCTTCAAACCCATCCTCGTTCTTTTCATGACCCACTTCTTTTTAATTGAACTCTCTTCACTGTAACTCATTCCTAATCCCTGGTGAGTCAGATGTTCTCTCATTTTCCTGCTTTTCTATTCACTACAGTCTCTCGCTCTCTGTCGCTATGTTCTTCCTCGACCCAACACGGTTCTGATTATTGCCGTCCTCCGACTCTTTATGTCACTGTCTGTTCCCTGCCCAAAGTCGAGCTCAATCGCTCTGACACTTTGTCTCATCCCTTCTCTAGTGCATGACCCCCAATCTATTTGTCTCTCTTTCCTCTCGAAGAGAGCTGCACACTTTTTTCCGGGCCTTCCGCAGCCCTGAACAAATCTGATGATCGATCTTGCCTTTCCTGACCTGAACCGTCCCAACCGATGGGCTGCCAACCAATTACCACACATACACCTTTCTGTACTACCATCTCTGTTTTCCACACAGCTCCCTTTTCTTTTGACACTAAATAATCTCAACGCCATCACCTCCAATTACCCAGCTTGACCAAGATTTCCCACCCAACGGGTCTGTTCTGATTGTCTTAGCCATCCAGCCTGCTTTGCTTCCTTGTACTGTCACTCAGTGTTTCACTCTCACACAATCACACAATTACAATTATCACTGTATCCCTCCAGCACCTTCCCCCTCCTCCACCCCCATATTCCTGGACTACTTCTCCAGCTCTCTAATGTAATTCCCAGAGGTTTGTGTTCCCTGGTTCTCCAGTGGCCACTCTCTGATTTAATTAAGGCCTTTTTCATGTTCCCGTTGGTTCCTTATGTGCACTGCTCATTACTCGTAGTAGGGGTGCCTTACCACATAGCAGTTCTCCGCACTCCCATTTATGTGTTATGTCTTGAGAAATGTGCTGCTCTCTTGCCGCCTAATAGGTACCGCTGCTTGCCATTCACCTTCTGCCCTTGGCCTGCTTGTGATCCACTAATTAACACCACCAGAGCTGAATTATTTCTTCTCTGAAGTGTTTCTTATTTTCCCCGTCTGGTTTCCATTTTTGGCAGAGATTCAATTCATGTAGTATTTTTCCAAGATGAGCTTATAATGATGTTGTATCTTGGTATCTTGAGCACTACTCCCCAGAGTTGCAGAGTTTGGTTCCAACACTAATCTAACACTAATCTAACACGTGATCCAGCTCCTTTGGGTTTTCCAGAAGGATAAAGAATGTGACATGATGAGGGTTAGACCAACATTACAAGTGTAGTCCATACTTAGTGTAGTCCATTTAGTGGAGACCAGGCGATAGTATCACCTGCTGCGTTTTGTTTAATGCAACTCGCATCACTCAAGACTTGACACGTCTTTTCCTTGACATCTGAACGCGAGGCAAGGCTGAAAGAGGTTGTCTGAGCGGCAAAGCAGCACAGCTAATCTGAGTCTCCACTCATCCTCCCACTTCATCATTTTATTGCGTAATATGTTTATTTTTGCCATTGCAGAAACAGCACAGCACTCCCATGCCTTTGTTGATGGGTGGGATTTCACTGGCTGAGCACACACATTTATCTTGCTTGGCATGTGGTCCATTCCTATTCATTTGTTTGTGTATCTAATGGCAGATAACATTGGGCTGAGTCAGGTACAGGACCCTTATGGGCAGTAGGTGCAGAGTCATATATTATCTCCACTGTGATAACCCGTCAGTTCCTCTTGGAAAGTCCTTCCAGTGCCTGTTGGATTTGAAGTCCAGTAAATATTGATCATATGCCCTGAGAATCAGCCTGAAATAATAACATCATTAGGAGGAATAGGCTTGAGATTTTGGCTGCCACTATGTATCTTTAAGAAGGATGCCCACACCAGTTCTGCATTCTTCCTGCAAGCATGGTGAGATAGCACAAGGGAAGGTATTTTAGTGCCAGCTCCGTACCCCTTACAGACAGTCCTGGGCAGATTGAGATAACCGTGCACAGCTCACATATAATCCATCAGTAGTGTTTTTTGACCCTTAATCATGTAGCAATATCTCGGCATCCCACCTCAAACTCCCTCACCCCAATCTCACAGTCGTTGTCCTAGAGTCAGGGCTTCAAAGTCTTCCTTACTCTTCATTTCAGAAGTTCTTTTGAAGTAAAAGTTCACTGAGTAACATTTTGTGAACAGCTTATTCTCTATCTGTTTGCTTGATTTCTTATCGATTTCCCAGCTCCTTGTTCTGCCAGAAATGACAAGGGAAGAAAAAAGGAAGAAAAGAGAGAGAAAAACGGATCAATGTAAGCGTGACCTCCCACAGGGATATGCTTCTCAGCGATCATTAACCAATTCCACACTGCCAGTTCAAACAGAAATACTTACCAACCTACCCATTACTAATAGCATTTCATATATATATATATATATAAATAATAATATAGAGGGGCGCACGTTCGCCTCACACCTCCAGGGTCCGGGGTTCGAGTCCCGTCGGGGCCATGTGTGTGCGGAGTTTGCATGTTCTCCCTGTCCGGTTTCCTCCCCCAGTCCAAAGACATGCATGGTAGGCTGATTGGCGTGTCTAAAGTGTCCGTAGTGTATGAATGTGAGTGTGTATGTGATTGTGCCCTGCGATGGACTGGCACCCTGTCCAGGGTGTACCCCGCCTTGTGCCCGATGCCTCCTGGGATAGGCTCCAGGTTCCCCGTGACCCTGAAAAGGAGTAAGCGGTTG
>JAFFST010030750.1:70985-82503 GCA_022414735.1 Noturus placidus
GCTAAGGGTGGCCCAACCAGTTATTAGGTTTAGGGGGGCAATTTTTTCACACAGGGCCATGATGGTTTGTATTTTTTTTCACCTTTAATAATAAACACCTTCATTTACAAATTGCATTTTGTGTTTACTTGTGTTGTCCTTGACTATTGTTTAAATTGGTTTGATGTTCCGAAACACTTAAGTGTGACAAACATGCAAAGGAACAGGAAATGAGGAAGGGGGCAAACACTTTTTCACACCACTGTATATGTATATATATATATATATATATCTTCTATATCAGCAGGTAGTTGAACAGCCTTACGGTTAACATAGAAAACCATTCATTACAGTGAAAATCTATCAACGTGTCAATGAAAGGCGTTTCAACTAAAAAAATAAATGTTGGATGGCAGTGAAGATCGTGTTCATTATGAAGATTAATATGCAAGATGTTGAGGCTGGATTCTTTTTTTTTCTCTTTAACTCTGATGCATGGTCTTTAACTATGTAGCATAAATTTTGGGACGAAATCCAGGGTACCAATTAACACAACCCCAATCTGCTCTTTGCAAATTTGTGAACACTGGTCTCATATTTGCATTAACATGTTGTTCTCCAATGCAAACAGCCTGCTTCATCCCACAAAACTCTATCATGGCCTATCATGTATTATTCATGAGTGTCTAGCTTTCTCGTCTACCCGCGTCGTTGAACAGACACGGGTAGACTCAGGCCAGAATGAGACGCTCCCATGGCCTGTGCCTGCTGTGACATTTTCCCTTGATGCACCACCACTGTGGCGTATTCTTCTCAGGAAGGAAGTAATAACAGAAATGTCTAAAATGCCCAAGCATTGGTCAAGCCACTCTTTGTGCACACCAGTGAACTGGCAAGACATTGGAAGTTCTGAGAGTGAGCTTACAAAGAGCCTACACTGCAGTGTGTGTGTGCATGTAAAACAAGAATGCATGGAAGTACATAAAGTGCTGCATGAGCACAAAGGGAGGGTTTGTTTTGCTTGATAGGCTAGAATGTTGCAAGGACGTTGCTTAGGCTGGGAGGATGGCCAAAATGAAGAGCCGTACCACCACGGCCACTCGGAACAGAGGAGCGTTTAAGTCACCAGGCAGTAGGGATGATTACACGACCACACTGCAGTTTGCAGTCACTGCTGACAATTCTATCCAGAAATACCGTATCACCGATTTCCATAGCTAATATAAAAGAGCTCATGAATAAACTAACTTAACGCACGGGTCTTCGAGACGCCGAGAACGCAATTGAAAGGCTATCTCTGCTGAAATGTCCACTATCTGGTTAAGCGGCCATTAGGCTATCCACAGAGTGGCATTAAGGATCTCCATGGTCCGTATTTAACCGCTCAGTGCACAATCGCTGACGTGACCATCCATCCATCCATCTTCAACCGCTTACTCCTTTATCAGGGTCACGGGGGAACCTGGAGCCTATCCCAGGAGGCATCGGGCACAAGGCGGGGTACACCCTGGACAGAGTGCCAGTCCATCGCAGGGCACAATCACATACACACACACACACACACACACACACACACATTCATAAACTACGGACACTTTAGACACGCCAATCAGCCTAACATTCAGGTCTTTGGACTGGGGGAAACCGGAGTACCCGGAGGAAACCCCCGACACACGGGGAGAACATGCAAACTCCACACACACATGGCCCTGGTGGGACTCGAACCCCGGACCCTGGAGGTGTGAGGCGAACGTGCTAACCACTAAGCCACCGTGCGCCCCTTCGCTGACGTGACGTTTCATTCAAATATCTATAATTAGGCCTGGATCCCAGTTTTTCATCAAGATGCAGTAGGATGCAGGTCCTATCTCCTTCAGATCTGGAGTACTTATCTCACGTTCAGTCCTCTGAGGTCACTCTGCAGAAGTGTCTGTACCTATTTAAGCAGTGCCGAGTTCGTCCGGAATCAATTGAGCGATTACATTTTAATGAGAAGCGGTTGATGTGCATTCAGCCAGATTTAGAGCTTCTATACATCATTGACGTTCCTCCTTCTCAGATCCTTTTTAGCCCGTTCCATCCATCTCGTTTTGCTAAATGCTAGGGGGAAGGGAGAAGACTGGTCGCTTATTAAAATTTAATTGCAAGCAATTTTGCTTTCTTTTCCGATCAAAGAGCTCTCGGTCATTTACAAATGCACCTTCATTCTCTTTTTGCCAGAACATATTCGCCAAAGCAGCTGTTATAGCCTTCCAGTGTTATGGCTTTCTTGCACAATTAACTGTGCCATTAAGAGTCTGAAGCACAGCAGGAAAAGAAATCTATATGGAAAACTTTATGCAGTGTAGTAAGGTCAGTAAAGGACAAGCCAAAAGCTTGACTTTTTCCACCCCAGGCTTAACATATCAACAGAAAATGTGATTTCAAGCAGCAAAGTTATGGTTTATTGTAATACTGAAGCCATTTAGGCAAGGAATATCACCAAAGACTGCTTATCCAGAACAGATATATCTGGAGATGTCTTTGAAGGTAATGAGTCACTCAGGTCCCTGAAGTGTCTTGTAGTATTAGGTCTAAACAACGTTCCACTCAACTGAGAACCTTCATCAGTTCTGAGACTTCCAAAAGACTTCAAGATTGTACGTGACTCATTATCACCTAACTATTTTGGAAACCTTTGTTTAAAACAAGCCGATGTTGGAAGCATCTTAACTCCAGGCATCATTTTGATTGCTCATTAATCAGATGTGGGAGGTATGGTGGCACCACGGGTAGAATTGCCACCTCACTTCACACGTCTCCGGATCAATCCTCAGCATGGGTTAGTGTCTGTGTGGAGTTTCACATTCTCACTGAGTCCAGGTGGGGTTCCCGCCAGGTTCCTGGTTTCTTCCAACCTCCCAAGTGGATTACTGACTCTAAATTGGGCCTCGATGTGAATGTGTGTGTGCATGGTGCCCTAGCGTCCTTCGTAGGTGGGTGAATTCTAGTGTATCTCGCACCCTGTGTTCCCGGAATAGGAGCCAGATTTACCTCGACCCTAACCAGGAGCTTACTAAAGATGAATGAATATTTAATTCGCTCTTGAAAATGAACTTGCTTAACCTTTATCCACCTAGATATTTCCATCCATCCATCCATCTTCAACCGCTTACTCCTTTTCAGGGTCACGGGGGAACCTGGAGCCTATCCCAGGGAGCATCGGGCACAAGGCGGGGTACACCCTGGACAGGGTGCCAGTCCATCGCAGGGCACAATCACATACACACTCACACACACATTCATACACTACGGATACTTTAGAAACGCCAATCAGCCTAACATGCATGTCTTTGGACTGGGGGAGGAAACCGGAGTACCCGGAGGAAACCCCCGACACACGGGGAGAACATGCAAACTCCACACACACAGGGCCCTGGCAGGCACCTAGATATTTACCACAGTTAAATAAAAACGACATTTTGGGGTAAGCGGTTGAAGATGGATGGATGGATGGATGGATGGATAGATTTTTAGCCATATCTTCCACTCACATAATGGGCTGGACTCCTTCCTGGAATGGACCACCAAGCAATGAAGTCTTATCCTATTTATTCAAATGTTTTTATTTCCTGAACCAGGCCAACGAAGATGTTCCATTTTTATTAAATAAGGTCTATTCTCCCTGATGGACAAAATCTGAATACTAGGCCACTTTAACTCCATTGCTGAAAATATGTTTTCAGTACTTAATGAAATTCACCGAAATACAATATTGTGTCTTTCACACACACAAACGCGTACACATTGAGCTCAGACTGGAAGTCTTCCTGAACCAGGTCACCAAGCTGCGAGTTCCAGTCTTTGTGCTGTTTTTGTAATTCTTTATAGTTGTGTAGTGTGTTTTGTAGGCCATTCCATGTTGTACTGCATTGAAACAATAGTTACGAACACTGTTCTTGCCTCAATCGGGCCTGCATTCGGAGCTAGTGGCTTGGACCAAAGTTGGTCCAAAAGTTACATAGGTATTTATAGAGGGAAAGTAACATGCATTCAGATTCAGTTCACCATGTACATACATTAATTTTCTGGTTGATCCATTCGTGTTATATGAATTACCTGCATGTAGATCATGCCTAATAGGTTGGTTGCAATATTTTCACTTAGTGCTGTGGACAGAGTCCTTGTATTTATATGCACCCGGATCCCAGAGCTTCAATATTTCATCCCACGGTCTCATTTGGTCATAAAGGGCCAAGTGACCACTAACAGGATAATCTCATTATCAGATTGTCAGAGTTCATTGCCTCCTTTGCTCTAATGGAGAATAGCCGCTCGTTTCCACCTTAACGCCACGGTAGCAAATCTCTCCTCCCATGAGAGAGTGAGAGTGCTGCATCCACAACTCCTTCCTTCGAACATCGTCGTCCCACTCACCTGCAGTCCTTCCCTCGCTCCATCCTTCCATCCTTCCTTCCCTGCTGGTACCTCTGCTCATTAATGGACCGTGACATGCATACACACACCTCCGCCTTACGTCTGTGTACAGATTTTCTTGTCCCTGTGTATGTGTTTATGGAGGAGAGGAAAGAATAAGGGAGGGGAGTAAATGGGTGATTGCTTCATAGTGAATTTATGAGACTGCAGTATGCACATGTGAGCATATTTATGTGCCCATAAAAGTGTGTTGGTGCATGTGGGTCATGTGGGTAGCTGTGTGTCGTATTCATTCTCAATGCACATATGAATAATGGACACTGCGGTGATTTGATGCAACGTGTCCATGGACGAAATGCTGAATGGGTCCTGCGATGGCTGTAGACCCGTCTCTTATAGGGATATCCGGTGTCAGAGAGAGACAATGAGCATTCACAGCATCATCGATCAAGAGCAGTAGCATGGCAGAATTATTTTGCGTAGAAGTGGATGGAGATATTGACGCCTTATTGCACATTGACATTCCCCTGAACAGTTGTGGTGGGAAGCTTTTAAATTAGAGACAACATGATGAAAAATGTCCTGGTGTTATAATTCTAGGTCAGGGTCTTCCAAACTGATCCTTTGGCAACTCAAGATAGTCCATGTTTTCGCTGTCCCAGCTCTTGATACACCTAAAGCAAGCACTGAATACCAATGAAAAAAAAATTCATATAGGGGTGGGGGATGGAATCCATGGACTAATATTGGAAACTCTGGTCTACGTGACTGTATTTGCCATTGGACATGATTTCCCCTGGGATAAATAGGCAGTATAGCATGACATGGTGCTGCAGTGGGTAGTTTTTTCCCGTCTCGCAGCTTCATAGTCCTCTGAACACAGGTTATTACCAATGCAAAGCTTCTGTGCATGTCCTTCACGTGGGTTTCCTCCAGCTTCGATGTTTACCTGCCAAAAACATGTGGATAGGCTACAATAAATTCTTAGGTCAGCAGCTCTTAGCTCCAAATCTGTATACAGATGAGATTATCCAGTGAAGCATCTGGGAGTCTTTGGTATAAAGAGTTTTCAGGACATGCAAATCTTTAGTCATGAGATCTCCCAAAAAGACATGCACAAAAAATGTTACAGTAGTTGTTGTTGTCTGAGTGAATATAGAGCGCCTTAATGCCAAGTCAAGGTGCGGAGAACGGATAGAAGATACACCTCATGCAATGTGCATGCATCGTTAACCAGCATTAATTCATCTCTCTGTTTCGAACACCAGTATTTCATCATGCTCTTAAAAAACGAAGCGATTAATTTGTGAGCGCAGTCGCAAAGATGCAAATGCAGTGTCTCGAGTGCCATAACTCAGTACACAGGAAAAGCAGTTCGTTGCATCCCTGAATTAAGAACTGTTAAACTCTCAATAAAACATTTTGATAATTATAGAAGCTCTCCAGTGGGTGTAGAGGTCGGGATGCCTGACAGCAAGGAGCTGCAGGTTTTGCGGTGGAGGAATTTATAACACCTTTCGCACATTGCTTTTGTTGTTTGCTTGTCATCAGCAACAAGGTGTGCATAAAAAAATGCCCAACTTTAATGCCTTGAGGAGTCTTTTTCAGTACCCTAGGGCATGAGGCCACTAAGTCAAATTAGACCACATGATTTGATTCACCTACAGGCAGAATATGTCAAATGTACAGTGTAGAACAGGGGTCTTCAATGTTTTCCAGGCCAAGGACCCCCAAGCTGATGGCGAGATGGAGCAGGGACCCCCTAATTATATATATATATATATATTGTATGAAATTGTGTTATATCAAACTGGTACCAAAACTTTTGCGACCCCCATGCAGTACCTCCGTGGACCCCCTAGGGGTCGCAGACCTCCTGTTGAAGACCCCTGGTGTACAACATTATTGAACTGAATTGTTTACAGTATTGGCACCCTTTCCAGGGTGTACCCCGCCTTGTGCCTGATGCTCCCTGGGATAGGCTCCATGTTTCCCCGTGACCCTGAAAAGGTTACACGGTATAAAATATGAACGGACGGATGGATTGTTTACAGCATTGTAGTATTGAAGTGGTACTCAGCGTTTGATATCTTGTGTAAATTGAATGGGTACGCTTAATAAGATGATAAGTAGGAGAGTAAAGGAGTGCTATTTATCTTTAAATGGATGGTGGCTCTATTACGAGATAAAGAGCCTCCATTACTCTATCTGAACATGTTTCTGTCCAGCACGTGTACATTCCTGTCCTCGAAACAGTATCCCTTGTACATCAGGTGTAGGTACATCATTGTATCTCGACCTGAACAGTTTTACCTTCGTTGTCAGGAATTATGACGTACCGCACGAAAGGTCTCCAAAAATTACAAGACGAGTCGTCAGGACTTATAAATACGAGATGTAACATCAGCAGGATGTCGGAAATCCCATACAGAAAGAAGCTAATCATTTCTTGACACCACAGGAAATGTCAGAATGTTAGAAGGTTATAAAAGACAGGAAAGTGAAAGGTTTTGAACTAAAAAGGCAAGTTCCTACTGATAGAATCGGATTGCAAGCTCTGACTGCCCACGCCATCAAATCCAGTAAGAATTCACTGGGAAAATACGTTCCCAGTAGTTGTCTTGTAAACCATGCTTGAGTTTGGTCAGTTGATTCATTTGATTGATTCACTTGATTCATTTAATTGATTCAGTTGATTGTTGATTCATTTTCTGCTATAGCATGGCTTGAACTGTAGTTATGGCTGCAAAGTTTATATTAATGTTTGAATATGTTATATTGTTGTTGTTTTTATGCTATGGCTGCTGTATCTGTCAGTCCAAGTTAAGTTGTAGCTTGCATAACTTTAGTTCAGGGGTCTCCGACCTTTTTTATAGCACGGACCGGTTTTGTTTTGAAAACGTTGGGGGTATTCGTGAAATCATCAAATTACGTCTCCGGGTCAACTGCATGCAACGACAAACTGAAACAAAACATTATAACTCACCATAACAATCTCCACATATTATACATATGAGATTTGGAGCATGTGACCATTGTTTGGTCTTGTCTTCCACTAAAGAAACTTTCGAGCGATGTTTGTTTCACACTCATGTTAATATGTGCTGAACCTGAAAGTGTGGAACTGATGTTTTCTGAAAGCGTGCATGTGGAAATGTGGATAGTGGTTCTTAAAGGGGAAACGCACAATAGATAATACAGTGGCATTGTATATAGCCTAGAGATTTTGTGACCCGGTTGCAACTCTTCCACAGCCTGGTACTGGGTCGTGACGCAGTAGTTGGCGACCGTTGCTTTAGTTCATGTGAAGAAGGCGTGGCCTCTGTATCTGTCAGCTTAAATCAAAAAGGTTTGACTTCCACAGCTTTAAGTTCCTATAAGGGGTGTGGCCTCAAAGTCAAGAAGGTGTGGCTTTCATACTTTTAATTCCTGTGAAGGACACATGGCCTGTATCTGTCAGTCCAAGTCATGAAGGTGTGGCTTCAATGCGATCATGTTCAAGTAAAGGAGGCGTGGTCTGTGTAAAAATGTGTGGTTTCCATGCCTTTAAATTCAAGTGAAGGAAGCATAGCCTGTGTATCTATCAGTCTTAATAAAGACATTCTGGCTACTATGCGTTTAAGTTCCTGTTATGGAGGCATAGTCTCTGTATCTGTCAGCCTAAATGAACAAGGTATGGCTTCCAAACCTTTAGTTCCTGGTAAGGAGGTATAGCTACAGCCATCAGTCAAAGTGAAGAAGGTGTGGCTTCAACGCCTTTAAGTTCCTATTAGAGACATGGCCTCCTTATCTGTCAGTCCAAGTGAAAATGTGGCCTTTACGTTTATGCCTTTAGGGGCGTGGCATCTGTATCTCTCAGACCCATTCTTCATCAGACTTACAATATCTTTCACCAAAATGGTGTGAATGATAATGTATTACATCGATGTAGCTTTACATCTTATCACATTGTATCTCTTTCAAATGTGTTGTTGATATATGACATATTGTGGGCTGCGTCATATAGAGATACACACCCTTACATTCCATCTTTCTTGGGATGAAAGAGGAGCATACTAGTTAGGTTGATTTCAGGTGCTAGGTAGTACATGGTGTGTGAAGAGGATTGTCACATAGGTTCTGGTTCCACACAGAAATTTATCAAACAGCTCAAATGTAAATCTTGAACTATCAGTATCAAACGGAGTAAAACTTTGGATTTGGTTTTGATAAATGATAAAATATAAGTTGTTCTTGCTGTTGGACTCAGACTTTTGGGCCTACGCTAGGAGTGAGAGTCTGGGAAAAAGAAGGGAGAGAAGCTGAGAACAGCTTGCAGGGCTTGATCAATTATTAATGCTGTGCAGATTAGCAGGGCCGCCAACAAATACTGCAATGATCACCCTCCAATCCTTCAGAGACGGAGAGAGCGAGGGAGGGGAAGGGGGAGAGTGTGCGAGCGAAATAGAGAGAGCAAGTGAGATAGATGGAGATTCTGTTTACTCTGGGCCTGCTGGGAGTCCTGCAGACCTGCTGCTAAAAGGCCAAGGCCCTCGTCGTAACCACATTTCCTACGCTGCACTGCCCACGGGCATAGAGCTCAGCAGGGGGCGCCACTGCTGCATCTTTCATCTGTCTTAATGACCTGCAAACATTCCTTCTCTCACAGAGAAACATTTCTGACAACATTTACGTGTTTAAATCACATTTTTTTTCTGCTAATTGAAAGGCTCTGGAGCCAACTGGAAGACGCATATAAAATCAAATCTGTGGAAGGAACGAGGGTGAGAAAGAGTGCGACATTTTAAAAGAAACTTCCTCAGTGTTCACCGGGCCTCTGGGAGAGCCACGTTTTAAGTCTAGGAGGAACGAACAGAGGTTTTCAATTAACTACAGCAAGATAAAGGTATGTGCATGAAGAAGAGACGAACAGGGGGGGTGGGTGGGGGGTTGGTAGAGAGAGGGCAGGGACGAAAGAATGTGAAAAGAGAGAGAGAGAGCGTGCGAGAGAGAGAGAGAGAGAGAGAGAGAGAAGCATGAAAAAGTGTCTTGAGACTAAAAGTGCAAAATGACCTGAGAGCAAATGTAGAGACACAGAGCTTGTAGCTTGCAGAATGGGATGAGCGAAGGACAATGGGAGGATGGGCCATTTGATTCCAGTGAACCAGGACATAAGCGAGAGAAGGAGAAGGAGAGAAAGCAAACACCCTCGCGTTACCTCCTCTCCCCAGCCTGTGACACCATCTGTGTCTGCAAACGCGCCTGAAATTCATTAATGTTCTAAGCGAGAGCAGAATGGAGATGATGCCATCCTCTGCTCCAGAGGGGATGGGTAGGGAAAACAAGGGAGAGAGAGATGAAGCTACAGTTGAGTCTTTGAGCCTGGCAGGTGACTAAAGATCTGGTTTTCCATGACACATCTGTACAAAATTGTCCGTCAGTCACTTCCAGCCGGTTTTTATCTCCGGCCCGCGGGGCCTCTCTTATTCCTCCATGCCTCCTTCTTGTCCCCGCCTCTCTCCGATTGCCGCTCCGTGGGGATCCGAACTGCGAGAGAGTCTTGTCAAACGTGTGTGCTCAGATAAGCTGGGGAATTAGAGGCGGCCTCGGTGTCAGTGATGAGATCAGACACAGAAATGGGAACAGACACGGTGCCTCCAGCCAACCCCGGCCAGTAGCTATTAGAACGAACCCGTACGCTCGGTTTGGATCAAAGTGAACGGGTTTAAATTTGAAATAAAAGTCGAATTGGATGATTTTCAAATCAAGGGGTTTGTGCATGAATTCAGTTAAGTGCAATTCAACTATATTGTTATTATACACACGTGTTTAGTTTGATTACTATACAGTCAAAACAAGTCATGTTAGTGGCTGTACCATTGCCACTCCCACCTGTCATCACGTGCATCCTCAAACACAGGAAGTGTGTCTTTTCCTTCAGTGCCGTTCATATCAGTCATCACTGAGATGAAGATGAACTATTGCCACATTTCAAAGTAACTGTATTGTCCTGAAATCAAAAGCAATGGGACTTCTGTTTCTAAACCGTGAACAGAAGATGAGGGTTAAATGGGTTTAGAGAGGAGGATAGAGGTTGTTATGGACTCGACCTCGACCAACATCAACCACTTTCAAGAGACAAACATGTCTGATAACTGATTAGACGAGCTGCTGGCAGGCAGCCCTAAGGCTTCTGACGGCGGGGATGTTAATCTCTCTCTGTGCACGTCAGAAATTGGGGAAAGGCGTTTTGATCGATGAGGGCCAAACATGCGCTGACAGTGTTGTGACACGGCCCCTGATCTGACTCTGAAGCAGGAACATGACTAAATCATTACGGCTTTCCTTTGATGTTTTTTTTTTTTTCTTCTAGAGGCGTGACCGGCATTCGAGAGACGAGGCTTGTTGTTTAATTTATGTTCGGAGGCCGAGTGTTCAAGCTTCACACCTCAGAGGGTGTAGGATTCTTTCAAGAGCTGCACACGACTGCACAAGAATCAGCTAGCATAGCATAGGCTTGATTGCATCGTAGAACAATAAAAAAAAAATAAAGAAGCCTTTATAAAACCCACGAGCTGTTATAGTTGTTAGAATACCGCCGAGACGCACTCATGTCTGAGCTCTTTATGTAATCAAGCAGATGAGGTGTTCACCAGGTGTCGTCTGCTTTTGATTACAGCTTGAGCGAATACCACTGGAATGCCAATAAATGGCAATATCTCGATGAATACTCAACATGAATATGAACAAATCTGGCACCAAAGAAACTGCCATTTATATTAGCCACTGGCAAAAAAAAAAGAACACAAGGATCATACACCTTTTCACATCCTTGATTTATAGATCGTCTGGCCGCTATCCACTCCATCATTCATATAAAACTGCATACGGGCAACTTTTAAATTAAAAACGCTGACAGGCGGCAGTTTTCAGCGTGTCATTTCAAATACAGGGCGTTGGAGCGCTGAGTTAAAGCGACATCCTCCAATATATATACACTAATAAATTTCCTAAATGAAGTTATAAATGTGGAGAGACTTCTACACTCATACGGCGCTCATGAGCTGTGTGTACAAGACAAGAATGTGAAATGAGTTCTTCTCCAGAAAGAAAGAGAAACCATCCATCCATCCATCCATCCATC
>JAFFST010030789.1:724-14871 GCA_022414735.1 Noturus placidus
GTGTGTGTAACATACCCAAATTAGTACACAATAAAATTGACAAACTTTGAAATGTTGATTTCTATAATCTTAATCCTGTTTTAATACCATAAATATATATATAAAAATGTGATCACCTTTGAAAACCCATGCTTGAGTGGAGTTGCAATATTTTAATCCATATTTAAATCCATTTAATCCATTAATGCTGATTGTAATGTCAGCGTCACTGACATGACAATGTCATATTTCTTATACAGTGATGCTTGAAAGTTTGTGAACCCTTTAAAATGTTCTATATTTCTGCAAAAATATGACCTAAAACTTCAGATTCTCACACAAGTGCTACAAGTAGACAAAGAGAACCCAATTAAATAAATGAGACAAACATGTTCAAGTTGGTTTCTTTGTTTATTTATTTATTTATTAAGGAAAACGATCCAAAAATTATAAACCTCTGACTGGCGTGAACTGGAATGTGAACCTCGAAGATTCGCAGTGAATTTGAAGATGAAATTAGAGTCGGGTCTTTTCAATCAACGGAATGAGAATCAGGTGCGAGTGAGCGCTACACAACAACGACAATGGTGTGCATGGCAAGGTTGGAAGGAGAAAGCCACTGACCTCCAAAAAGATCATTGCTGCCTTTCTGCAGTTCGCTAAAGATCACATGGACAAGCCAGAAGGCCATTCGAAAAAATGTTTTGTGGACACATGAGAGCAAAGTAGAATTTCTGGTTTAAATGAGCAACTTTATGTTTGGAGAAATGAAAACACTGCATTCCGGCATAAGAACATTATCTTGCCACCATTGATGGAAAAATTATACCAGTGAATTCTAAGAGCAAATGTCAGGACATTGGTCAGTGAACTGAATCTCAACAGAAAGGGAGTCATGCAGCAAGTGTTGGTTAAAGAATGATTAAAAGAAGAATAAAGTGAATGCTTTGGAATAACCAATAATAAGTCAAAGTCCTGATCTTAATTAACAAATGTTGTGGAAGGTCCTGAAGCTAGTAATTCATGTGACGAAACCCACCAACATCCCAGAGTTGAAGCTGTTCTGTACTGAGGAACGGGCTAAAATTCCTCCAAGGCAATGTGCAGAACAGTTACCGGAAATGTGTAATTGCAGTTATTTCTACACAATGGGGTCATACCAGACACCGAAAGCAAAGGTTCACCTTCTTTTGCCACTCACATATGTAATAGTCGATCATTTTCATAAATAAATAATACAAAATAAATGACCAAGTACAACATTTGTCTCATTTGTTTAACTGGGTTCTCTTTATCTACGTCTAGGGGACTTTGTTTTAAGGTTATATTTATGCAGAAACATTGAAAATTTTAAAGGGGTCACAAACTTTGAAGCACCACTTTAGAATGTAGTAGGGATTTAAAAAGAAATGTACAGTTTAACAATCATCTTCAAATATTTTAGACAATGGTACTGATCACTTTTCTTCATTTATAAACAATCACAGTTCGGTTCTTTTTGACATGCTTAAAAGGGAAGAACACGGACACCTTGAGGATTACATTGAGCATTTTACAAAACACATAATACAACTTTAAAATATTTGAAAACTTTTTTTTTATTATATATATATTTGTTTTAATTCAAATACTTTTGAAGACTTGTCAGGTCAAGTGTGCTAGATTTGAGTTGTGAGTAGAATCACATCAATAATGAAGCAAATGTTAATACAGAAATACTTTTTAGCATTTAGTACCTGTAGGTTCCGCCCATGTCCGTGAGAACAGTGATCAGAGGCTCTGTAGCTCCAGACTTCCTAATGGAAATCTCCACACCCTCCAGCTCCGGAGTCACCCGTCCCTGCAAGAAGAGACCAGCTCGCCCCATGATCTCTACCATCTGACCTGGACAGCTCTCTGGCAAAGCAAACAAATGAAGGAAGGAGCAGTCAATATTTTTTTCTAGCAATACAACTGCAAACATGTTTAAAAATAAACACGACCCCATAAACATTCAATTATTAGAAATATAAACAATATTTCTGGAAACCACATCAGTTTTAACCTCTTTACATGCCAGGGGATCCTTCTTATAACAGGAATGAATGCGAGATGCGTTTGTTTTTTAGTGCCATGCCAGCGTTTATTCTCATGCGAAATGTCTAAGGAACTCTATATAGGGTTTTTAACATCTATTTTCCTTACAAAAAAAAATAAACAACTCTAAAATTGTTAGGTTTGACTCTGGTAAAAAATTCCTTCCAGAGCGTTAACTGAATAATATGAAAAAAAGGTTTCTCATGGTTTCTCATTTCTCATTAAGACCAGTATGGCCGCACGGTGGCTTAGTGGTTAGCACGTCCGCCTCACACCTCCAGGGTCCGGGGTTCGAGTCCCGCCAGGGCCATGTGTCTGCGGAGTTTGCATGTTCTCCCCGTGTGTCGGGGGTTTCCTCCGGGTACTCCGGTTTCCTCCCCCAGTCCAAAGACATGCATGGTAGGCTGATTTGCGTGTCTAAATAGTGTGTGAATGGGTGTGTGAGTGTGTGTACCCAGCCGTTGACTGGCAGCAGCTACACGCCGGTCCCAAGCCCGGATAAATGGGGAGGGGTGGGGAAAGCAATGGCAAACTACCCCACTACTTCTGCCGACATGCTTTGTGGTTCGCGTTGATGACATTCGTGGGCCATAAAGTGACCGACGGTCGGTCCAGCCGGATAGATAAGACCAGTATAGTCTAATACAGTGGTTTTCAAAGTGGGGGCCACCAGGGGGCGCCAAGGGGGCCTTAACAATTTGGTGTGAAAAATTCTCACTCTCAGACAACCACACACACAAAATCAATTCCTAATGTAAAGATGTAAGATGTAATTATTAATAAAAAGGGGGATATACTCAGACGTCTGTATTTTTAATGTGTTTTAAAGACATCTTGCAAAAGGGGGGCCCTCGGTCAAATGTTAAAGCCATTTGGTAACCCCTGGTCTAATAAAACATGTTTAAAGGATAATGAATTCTGGTAGAAGGTACATGTTGGTGAGTCTCCTAATATTACAAACTTGCGTCATCTTTGCGTGACCTAATCGACAGCGGGTGTATATGATCTGGTCCCAGGATTTGAAAACAAATGTTTGTCAACAATAGAATAGGGCTGATTTCATGGACTTCATTCATGGTGCATTGGTCCCCACTCAGTTTGCCATTTGTTGTTAATATACGAGTCTATTACAGGTTTTAGGTCAGTGGGAGGTATTGGACAATTTGTGAAATCCGTCGATAGTGCTTCTTTTGCAGCAATGTCTGGTTCTTCATTTCCCAGGATTCCATCGTGTCCAGGCAGGTACCCAGCAGAATTAGATCTTAAAGGTTTTTCTGCTGCATAGTCTTTATGAAGTCCAGTGCCAAGACGATAGCGTTCTTCTTCGAGGATTATAAATCTTGGCATGAGTAAACATTTATTCTCCAAGTCTGTATCCAAGTCTATAAACCGCTTTTTCTAAGTGTGTTTTGAAGCCATATTTTAAGTTAAGGTTTTTTTTTTTCCATCATCCTTATTCCCCACCCACCTTGGAGGCCAAAAAGTCAGGGATGCGCAGCGCCACAGAATTCCTGCAGAATATGCTTCAGGGCTATTAGAATGATCTACTCAAGCAGGTTAAGTATATTATAACCTGCTCTATCCAATTGATTGGCCCTTAGGCAATACTTACTGGGGATTCTAGAAAGTTAACAGTTGTTAAACCATCACAGAACTCTCAGAGCATGTCTTGACCAGCCGGATTGATTAGAGTGAGTCATTCCAACCTCCCATTTAGGTGAAGTATGAGTGTTGAAACAGTGGCAGCGGGTGGGTGGGTCACAACTTTTGGCAAACAAGTCGCCCCTTTTACCGCTGTTTGTGAACAGTATTGGGATACTGAGAATCAATTTTACTCGGGATCCTTACAGAGAGATGAAGGATGGCATTAGCAAGGAGAAGACCTCTGAGTTCAAAATAACCCATAATCATCTCTTATGTAAAAGGTTTTTTTTAATACGACACTGGACAAGTTAATTTAAGTAACATTGCAAAGCAGATCTTTACATGTGTAGTGCTTGGACGCTAACCTCCTGTGATTGTAGCTTCCACTTCAGGTGGGTAAAAAAGAAGTTCTTTGGATGATGGTGTAACTGTGATCTTTTCTCCAGCTCTGAAAAACAGAATGTAAGCCATAGAACAAGATACATGGAACTATGCAAGGATATCTGCTTAGCAGAAAATGTTACTGCGGAACTGAATATGATATCTGATTCATCGCTACGGCTTCCATCTTGTCCAATAAATAAATACATTTCTCACCGTGCCCAGTAGGAGAACACGTAGTGGAATGGCTCATGGAGCTCCTCTAATTTCTCCTTTACAGGTGCTCCCATGTCCGCTCCTCCTCGCTCTTCCCGTTCCTTCATGCGAGCTGCGATTTCCAGTAGCTGCTGCTCATGGTGTTGTTCCTCAGCTGAACGCAGAGGTCCCAGGACAAGAGCAGGCTCACTTTCAATGGATGACCTGAGATTTGGTCAGAGGTGTGTTTGGTTTAAAGTGCTCCTATCGTTTTTAAACAATAAAATCATATCCCCCCCTCACTCACTTTATAGTAACTGTGACGTCCAGCAATTTGTCTGTTGTGATAAGTCCAGTCATGTAATGCCTGACAGCAGTCAGGGTTAACATACTGGGGGCAGATCTGGAAAAAACAAATTCCCAGTAACAGAGATCAAGACTGATGGTACAAAATTCAGTGCACACAAAGAAATTTTTAAATGGCCAGTCCGGATTGCTTGGCAAAGTTTTCTGCATTCTGTAAACTTTTTTCAATAAAGTTTTAAACATACCGGCCCCTCCCTAGTCCTTAGGCAGCCCAACTTAAATTGCTTATGGATTTGAGATCACTCCCATAAACACATTTACATACGACCGTCATCATGTACTATCTATTCCAATTATATTGAATGCTTATAGGAACTCTTACCACAGTCAGAAGCAGGGATAGTGAAGCACTTTATTTATGTATTTATTTTTGGCTGGGTGTAATGCCAAACACACCCATCCTGGAAGGCAGGAAACATACGTGTGGACAATCCAGGAATGGCTGGAGTTGCGGTTTGTTTGTGGCATCTCTAAGGAAAAACCTCTAATGTTTATCAGATGATGTCTATTTACCATAATCGTTGATTAGAACAGTGGTTTTCAAAGTAGGGGCCACCAGAGGGTACTAGGGGGGCCTCAACAATTTGGTGTCAAAAATAAATTCTCACTCTCACACACACACAATCAATCCCTAATGTAATGTAATGTAAAGATGCAAGATGTAATTATTAATAAAAAGGGGGATATATTCAGACGTCTGTATTTTTAATGTATTTTAAAGTCATCTTGCAAAAGGGGGGCCTCGGTCACATGTTAAAGCCAAATGTTGGGGGGCCTCGCCTGGAAAAGTTTGGGAACCCCTGAATTAGAATGCTGCCTTATCTGGGTACAAACGGATCATCGGCCATGAACTAGCACAAGTTATTGCATCAATATCTGTAGTTTTTACATTTACCTGTTTACCAGCTCAGAAATAGCCAATGATGCTAAAGAATGATTGCTTTTGTAGTATTAGCCTACCTTCAGAGTTGTGAATTTTCATGGATGGCTGAGAGATTTATAAACTAATGTCTCTCTATCTATCTATCTTACTACTGTTAGCAAGCTAGTCACTATATAACCTGCATTTACTTTAGATTAGCTACACTGTCTGACTACGAATATAGATTAGATACTTACACAAATTACATTTAGCTAGCAAGCCCTAGTGTGTCTAAAAAACATAAAATAACATGGCTGTTGGTCTTGTGTAAAGGTTTTTGACGGTAATGTGGCTGCCATATTGTTGCATCGAACATCAACACTACATTCATGTTCATCTGAATATTTCTGGTCAACTCACATTTAATTGGCGTCAAACATTTGGTCATATTGAGGCTGTTAGGTAAGAGTAAATATTCATTTTGGGGTGCTTTCCACATGATACCACACATGTTGCTAGCAGAGTGTAGAGTGACTCATTTCACATGAGAAGTGGTAAATGAATCAGCACAAAGATGAATCATTTCAATATTAATCTTACAGAATAGTACGAAAACAACCTGTTTAATAGTTTAGAAATTTTTAAAATGTACTATAATATACATACGTGCTGTAAGTGTAATAATCCTGTTCAAACTGATGGCAGGAACGTGGTGTCACTTTGTACACACCTACAAGGAGCAATGTCAGCACTTACATTTACAAACAGACAAAAAAAAGATCATTTTACACAGCTGAAGAAAACAAAAGAATCAAAGAAACCTGGTTTTGACAGGCAGAAGCGATTGACTCCCTTTGAAAGATTGTAGACACCAACATTCTCAGGTTTGCTGCCATCTTGGAAAAATTCCTTAAGGATAAAACAAACACACACATGACGATGTTCATGGTCGCTGTCGCGTTAGGAGGATGTAAAAAGAATGCGAACACACGGTTACCATTACTGATTTGTAATAGTGATCAATGTCAAAAATGCTCTCACCAGTGTGATGGCATGGGACAGGGAGCAGCGTAGCATATAGCCAGTCTGTCTGAACTCCACCCCCTTCATGTCAGAGTCCAGCACCTCCACTTCGACTGATTTGTGTTTCCAGCACCACTCCTCATGGGTAATCGACACTGACAGACAAAGCACTCATGTTAAATATTAAACCTGCATCAGCTTGTACATTATTCAGCCATTAGAGTTTTCCTGTGTCACACAGTGAGGTGGACTAGTCATGTTTGATTGTAAACATATATAAACATTAATGGACTGTTTCAATGAGGTAGTGTTGGAACAAGTCAAACACTGGCAACACCATACCCAACATGGTTCACGGCGAAGAAGGAAGTGGAAAGTAGACAATGTATGTATAGGACTGTGTAACTAGCTAGTGCATTAACTTTCTTGTATGGTAAATGCAGAACACTGCTCAGTTTTCACCCCTTTTTTATTTTACACCATGCAGATTTAAACTGATCTCTTTAAAATGTCTGTTACAACCTGATACTCGCTTCAGGCCATGATGCTACTACCAAGTCTGTAATATTTCATACAATATGAACTAGCCTGAGGGAACATCCAGCAACTGAATCATATGGTCTTAATTTCATTTGTATATTCGTCCATTAAAATCGAGTTACCAGCCACGGACTTGGAGTACGGTTCTTCAATAGTGTTTTGACTATCAGCTAGGCATTTTCCACAAGCAACTACACCACTTCCTGTGCTTATGGATATTCATCTTTAAATGAGTATATATTGCGATGTCTGGTTTTGTAACTTGAAGCAAAAATGCTTGTTTGCAATGCACCCCCTGTAAATGTTTATACCACAACATTAGCGCAGCCCCAACCAGAAATACAACACGCCAGAAATACACACACACACGCTGGCAAAAAAGTAGTAAATCTGCTAACACATTTAAATCGGTCGTCATTATGTCTGCATCAGCATGATATTTCCTGAGTCTTTGCTCTTACCTTTGTATTTTCCAGGCAGGACTTTACTGAAGGAAAAGCTGAGTACTTCGCTACTGCTGGAGAGCTGAATGTTCTGCCGCTCACCCAGTCTGCTTATAGGCTGGAGCGTTACTACCAGATCTCCACATGCAGCTGAGGGATCCATCAAGAAGGGGAGAAAAGAAAAAAATATATATATAAATTGTGTTACTGTTTTTTTTTATACTCAGCTGAATACTATACATTATGTATAGTACCAGAGGTGTCCTTTGTCCACCAAGCTAGATTTCTTGCAACAAAAAAAAACAACAAAACAAAAACAAATTTGATTAAGAAAATGTAAAGGACCATTGAATTACTTTTGTGAAACTAGAAAGGCACTGTACCTCTAAATATGTTTGATTACAATTGTGATCACAAATGAACACAATTGTTGCTTTTGGTAAGTAGCTATATAATAATCTATCAAATCAGATGGTGATTTAACAGCTTTCCAAAGCTGTAAAAATAAATAAATAAATAAAAATCACTTTGTGTTAGTAACGTAGTTGACTGGAATATATCTAGAATCTCTATTTTTATTTCTTTTCTTACAAAAAAAAAAAAAAAAAAAAAAAAAAAAAAAAAAAACAAATCCAAAACCAGGTAACCCTGAGTGTGGCTAATAGAATAAGTATTTAATTTTAAGGGTGTTATGTAGGGCTATAACGAATGATTACTTTCATAATTTATTAATCTGTATTTTTTATATTAATTGGATAAAATACTGATGCCATTTTCATTTGTTTTAAATAAAATCAACAAACTGAGTGTTACACAAATAAACTTTAGTTTAGTGAGTGAGGAGCAACGCAGCCTCGTTAGACACAGATCACTTACAGATTGCTCCTGTTATAATAAACGACAGAATTTACACTGCAAGCGTGCGAATAGAGCATATACCGACAATAAATGTGACTTAAACTAAAGCTTTTAAGCAATTCGCACCGGTTTCAACAACCTGTAGCACACAGTAGAGTATAAGTTTGAGCCCGTGCGTCACAGTCATGCTTCCATGCTACACAAGCTCTGCTTTGCAATGTTTAAAAAGTGCCTTAGAGGACTTTTTTTTCCGCTGTCACTTAACGATTATGTCACCATCAGACGGAGGCATCATTGGGTATAAATGGTAACGCTGACCAACAGTAAACTGAAGACTTTAATGTCATGTTCCATTGACTGGGAAGCGGTTTATTTTTCTGGTTATTAAAAAAAAAATCCTTCATTTTTCACTTGAGACAATACTACCCTTCTAAAACTCATACACTAGATGGTAGAGTGTATAATGTGCATAGTATGTCATCCATCCATCCATCCATCCTCTACCGCTTACTCCTTTATCAGGGTCATGGGGGAACCTGGAGTCTATCCCAGGGAGCATGGGGCACAAGGCGGGGTACACCCTGGACAGGGTGCCAATCCATCACACGGCACAATCACATACACACTCACACATTCACACACTACGGACACTTTAGACACGCCAATCAGACCACCATGCATGTGTTTGGACTGGGGGAGGAAACCGGAGTACCCGGAGGAAACCCCCGACACACGGGGAGAACATGCAGACTCCATACACACACATGGCCCCGGTGGGAATCGAACCCTCGACTCTGGAGGTGTGATGTGAACATACTAACCACTAAGGCACCATGCACTCCCGCATAGTATGTCATTTGGGACACAATTCTGGTCTGTACTCTCTGTTACCCATGTGTGTTTCTGCAAGAGAAGTAATGCACCGAGTCAAATGTTCCCCGTACCGTGCGCAGACCGACCGAGAGATTTTCATAATTGATTATCAATTAGCTTCTCCAGTGCTCAGTCAAATCCCAAATGTACCACTAATTATAGAATGACCCTATTATTAATTGTGGAATACATAGAGATCACTGTTATTTCATATAATCTGTTCATTAGTGCAACAAAGTACACTAGGCACATAGAAATCACATGGTATCATATTACGGAAGTTTACTAGTGCCAAATGTCCTCAAGGCAAAATGGCATGTTGAATTACACACATTGAAGACTTGAATTTTTCTGCCCAGCAATTTGACACAAATTGGAAAAAAACCCAGCAGTAAGAATGCTTGAATTAGTTTCTTCTGCAATTCATTGGTTTTGTATATTTTGATTGAAATCTAAATTCAATGCACATATTCACCTTTCTAAAATACAGTTCCAAAATACTCAATTGTTAAAATACCATCTTCATCATATTTTGAAAATCTAAAAAGGTGTGCATCGTACCGGACACATACAGGAACACTTTCCAGTTGGTTTTGAGACTGCAAGTCATTCCCTTTAAATGCTATTGAAGTTAGAAACGTGTATGCCAATGTCGTATGTAACTTTAGAGACGGTCCCCTAATTTGCACAAATCTGCGAATATCCAACGTCCAGCTAACTTTATTCCAGTGCGCTAGGTTCATCTTCTCTTGTGGCTTGTCAGCACAATCCCACCACTAGGGGGCGGCCCAGAGTAACGTGTTACAGTAGTTTCAGCAATCCATTGTTCTTCCTGTGAGACTCGGATGTGAATTTTAAAACCTGAATTTTTGCAGCCTGAATTTGTGAGGTTAAAAAATAATGTGTTGAAAATTTTCCTGACAAATAATGAAGATGGTACTTTAACAAGTGAATTGCCCCCGAAGTAAATGAGCACGTTATCAGACATCTGTATATCAGACACATCCCTAAAATAAATTTACAAAATCTGATTGCAACACTTCAATAATTACATCCTCCAAAGTCATTTTTACCATTTAATGAATATGCACGTTATCTTCCTACGTCAGTATAATTCACCTCCTGGAGAAATATGGAACACAACTGAGGTTCTAAAGTGCTGCTTGCAATAACATTTCTTCCAGAGGGGTCTCCAAAGTTCTTATACATGCTTAAAATGAAAGCAACTTTAGTCCTCTTATTTTCCCCCGAATAAAAGGTTAAACGGTCTTTAAACTCTTAAATGGCACCAAAATTAAGGAAATTTTGTAAACAAAAAGCTATCCATCCATACCATTATCCAGCTGCACCTCTAACTCAATGGAACAATAATGAATATGCAAAAAATACAGGACTTACCCAAACATGACACAGTGCCAGAGACAATTGCTATGAACTGGGTGAAAAGTAGGTCATTAATTGGGCGGTCAATCAGGGAGATGTTGAGAGACTGAGGCTGCAACGCGAGTCCAGCCTTGGCCTCGGCCTCAGGTAAAGTTACCTATGTAGGCAACATAATGAAAAACAAAATTAGCAAGAGAAGGTGAAGTTACATTTCAGATTAAATTTGAGTTGTTTGGATGCAAGAAGGTTGTGCGGCTTCTAGATCATCCGAGACAGAGAATCGGATACTGTAATGCCTACTTGTGAAAGCTGTAATACCTGGACACTGTAGTCTCCTGGTTTGGCTTGGAAGCAGAACACTCCCTGCTGGTTGCTCTCAATCACACGGATCGTAGTCTGATCATGCCCTTGGCCTGAAAGCATGACTTTATATCGTCCTAGATGTTTTATACCCTCTGGTAGATGGGCAATGGAAATTTGACCACACATGCTGAATCTGATAATAAACAAAGAGCATATTTACATGTAACACGCCCCACCACCCCATGCAGTATATTCATGCAGCAAATTCAAAATGATTCATTCTTCATAACTTGATATTATGACCTTATTTTTTTTTGCTAGAATTTGAGACCTTCTGTCACTGGATGTGTGTAATAAGATGACAACCCCTGCTCCATTTAATAATTTAATTTAGTGTATAGGGAGCGGTCTTATTTCAACCGTATACCTGGGAGATGAGAAGTTTGACACTACACAATATTCATCAACATTCCATGAAAACCAACCCATGCAGGCCTCACCCTGCTGTGATAATGTCAGGCAGCTGAGGAGTGCTGGGTGCAATCTTCACTGTGATCGGCTCAAAAAACATGAGCTCCTTATGAGTGCTGATGGTATAGGTGCCAGTGGTCATGTTCTCCAATCGGAATGAACCATCCTCTTTAGTTATCACTGCAGACAAAAACAAGGCAGATAGACAGGGAGTGAGATTTCTTTGTACTACTGCTGAGGAAAAAGCATACAGGTCAGGGTTACAAGTTACTCTCTCTCTGGATACAAGTCTTAATTAGGGTCACAGTCATGTTGTATGACCTTTGACTTGCAGATTAAAATGCATTTCTGTCTATGACCATCTACACATTCGTTTTGATTTTCTTTTACCCAAATCAAGTCCATTAATCTAGTGGTTCTAGATCCTCTAAATCGTGCAACAACAACCTCCATTTCTCCACACAGGAGTCGCAGACTGCCATGAAACCCTTTGGCGGAGCAATAGGCTACTGTTGTAAACACGTTACATTGCTACCCTCTGCTGCCACGTGTGGAACCATCATAAACAACGGCTTTCCAGCACACAGACAAACCTGGCATTGCTGACCGGAACCAAGTGAAATCTACATTGCACACTGCCAAGCTAGCTAGCTTTTTTCCTGCCTCAACATTACATTTTACTGCTGCAACTCTCGCTTTCAGCTTATAACAAAAAATGGTAAATGCTGACAATGCGAGACATTTCATTGAAAGGTTGTACTCCAAAACAGGAGAAGAACAAGAAGTGGATTTGATATATTTTGTATCCTTTTGTTTTAGGACACAGGGATGTTCAAAGACACTTTTGTGCAAATTTTCCGGTCTGGTTTGTGTCTTATTAATGATGAACTAGAACACACCAGGGACCTTGGGTGACCAAGCGGCAAAAGGCGTGGGCCGGAACCCAGGCGAGGACCTCTTCACCGACTTTCGAGATCCCAACCCGGAACCGCTTCGCCCCTCTCCGTCAGACCAGACCAAACACCGTGATCGTCGGGGACTCCATTGTACGGAACGTCCGCGTCGCTTCATCTAAAGGTAAGGTGCACACGCACTGTTTCTCTGGTGCTCGTGTTCTTGATGTGTCTGCGTACGTATACGGGATCCTGATGGACAAGCGCATTGGAGCGGTTGTGCTGCACGCAGGGGCGAACGACATCAGGCTGCGGCAGACGGAGGTTCTGAAGAGGGACTTCGCCACCCTGATCGAGACGATTCGAGGCAGATCACCCACCGCGAAGATCGTCGTCTCTGGACCTCTTCCCACCTACAGACGGGGAGCTGAAAGGTTCAGTAGACTTGTGGTTCTAAATGACTGGCTAGTTTCTTGGAGCAATGAACAGAATCTAGTCTTTGCTAATAACTGGAATCTGTTCTGGGAGCGTCCTAGGCTTTTCTGTCCGGATGGCCTGCACCCCAGCATCCTCGGGGCGGAACTGCTGTCGGACAACATCGCCAAGACGCTCCACTGCAAGTGACTGCTTACCGTAAGCAAATCTTCCAACAATAACAACTCTAATCATACACATTCAATACATAGTGCAAAACTCATAATACATACTATAGAGACTGTGTCTGTTCCCTGAGCGTTACAAAAACATAGAAAATCTCAGAAATTCTGTTTTAGTAACCTAATTAACATAAAATTAAATCATAGTGAATGTAAATCCAGCATCTTTAATCTGAAGTTAGGATTATTAAACATTAGATCTCTTGCGTTTAAGGCTCTTATTGTTAACGAGACTATTACTGATCAGGAATATAATTTAATGTGTTTAACAGAAACCTGGATTAAGCCAAATGAGTATATAGCATTAAATGAAGCCAGTCCTCCTGGATACAGTTATGTACACCAGCCTCGTTTAACTGGTCGAGGAGGAGGTGTCGCACTCATTCATAGTCAAAATCTAGGTGTCTTACACAAGGCAAGTTATAAATTTAATTCTTTTGAAATTCTTTATACAAAAATAACTTGTGTAGCCACAAAAAATAAATCAATCACTCTAGTTATTATCTACAGACCCCCAGGGCCATACACTGAATTCCTTAGTGAATTTGCAGACTTTATCTCGAACCTGGTGGTTTCTCTAGATAAGGCATTGATTGTCGGTGATTTTAATATTCATTTTGACAATCCAGAAGACCCTCTGAGAATCGCGGTTGTATCTATCTTAGATTCAGTAGGGGTTAAGCAGAACGTAATTGGACCTACTCATAATGGTGGTCACACTCTTGACCTCATACGAACATACGGATTAAATATAGAAAATCTTGAAATTCTTCCCCAGTCTGACGTTATTTCAGACCATTATCTTATCTCGTTCATAATACATACTGATCATTATATTTCCACCTCACCTCGCTACTGCATAAAACCTACTTTCACATCAGCTACTGCACCGAGCTTCATAAATAGTCTCTCAGAAACGTCAATTAGATTTGGACAACCGTCCGATCCAATAGAACTCGAGCAGGCGACTAAAAACTTAGAGTCAACACTCCGCTACACGCTAGATAGAGTGGCTCCACTCCGCAGAAAATTAATTAGAGAGAAAAAACTAGCACCTTGGTACAACGATCAAACGCGTATTTTAATACAGACCACTAGACAATTAGAACGCAAATGGTGCCAACTTCCCTGGTCTTAATCAGGTATTATTATTGTGTGTAATAAATAAAATATGTGGTTTTATATATATATATATATATAT
>JAFFST010030800.1:2172-13174 GCA_022414735.1 Noturus placidus
CCGGGCCGGGATTCGAACCGCCAACCCTACGATTAGTGGATTAGTAGACAACCCGCTCTACCGACTGAGCCACAGCCGCCCCAGTTTGTGCAAATCATGTAAATGTGGCTTATAAACCCGCATATGGAATATAAAATGAAGTGATTTTCAGTTGAATCAAACCAAAATGCTCGAATACTTCAGAAGAAAATAAAGAATCCAGTTCACACCCTAAAAGTTGATGAACAGAAGGTGTATCAGAGTGCTGAGGAGTTCTTAATTGAAATTAGGGATGCGTTGGTGCTCATTCATGACTAGACACTTCTAGCAGCCTTTTGCTTTTTCTGTGTAGAAGATTTCCTTTTCAGTTTCTGAGAAGAATCCATTTAGAAAGACTTTTGAAAAAATATTGATGAACCCTTTTTTCATTAGAGTGCATCAACAAAAAAAAAGACAAACGCATTAGTACACTTAACAAAGCAAAAAAAAAGCTCTACGTTTTGAAGGTTCCACCAATGAGACACTGGAGGATCGTCCAGGAAGGTTTTGTTTTCTGTCAGAAAATGAAGATTTCTTAATGGTTTTTTGGATGGTTAATAACTACAACTGCAACAAAATGGATTCCGTATATGAAAAGGAAACCATCTGCTCTACGTAGAGCTTCTCGTGGAGTTGGTGTAAAGAGAGGGCAGAGGAACAGTGCTCACCCACGTTTGGTTTATTTGACTAAGCAGAGACAAGCTCTGGTACTTTAATGTGATGGAAATGTAATTGTTAACACAGTAAGACACTTATGTAACATTTAAAGAAGGAGTCTCCAGTGTCAGAGCTAAAGCTTCAGGATGTGCTGTTATAAGAAAACAATCAACTTCGGTGCGGTAACAGTAACTTCACTTCACCACTGGATAATTTTCTATAGCTGCATGATGCTTGGTGTTTTATTCCTTACTTAACATCTTTTATTTTCATCAATGGTTTCTCCTCTGTAAGGTTATACAGTATATCGAACCCTATAACATACAGTTTCCCTTCCATAAACGCTAGAACCCAATTAGAAAGTTAAGAATCCTTACCCATATAAAGAAACCTCCAGGAACCCCTTTGAAAAGCATAGGTGTCATGAGCATTTTCTGATTTCTAAGGGGAAATTATTTTAATGATAAAAACAACAATAACAATTTATATTTTGGATCTTTATGAAAGTTTTTGAGCACATGTGCATGGCATAGGGGTCGTCCATATATTACGTTATCAAATTTTCAGCCATTTTTATACCCCTCCCCCCATGTCATCTAACATCATCAGGCCCTTTACCCCCCATGATGACGTCATCATCTTAGATGTACACTTTTACTTTTTTACTTTTACTTTTAGGGGTCTGGGGCTGCCATGTGTGGTCGGGAATTATCTCCTAATATTTTGTACTGTTACAATACCACAGAAATTTTGACGTCACACGCACATCGAGTGGCGTATAAGACGTATAATACGCCACAGGATGTGCGTGTGACGTCAGTATTTCTGTTTGTTTGTTTGTTATTTTGGCAATTTGCAAATATTTCAGTAAGTAAATAAGTAAATGATGAACGTGACAGTGGTGACACTAAACACGGGGAAGATGCAAATACATTGATGACGTAATCACGTCCGTGAACCCCGTCGTCATCAGAAGTCATTGTACCCTTCACCCCTCCCCGACCCCTCCTTGATGACATAATATATGGACGACCCCAAATTGGTGGTAATAATAATGAGTGATGTTCACTGTTATATTTTATTGTTGTTTCATTTTTTTTTAAATTAAAAAAAGGATTTCAGGGAACTGCTGTGTGAATCCATTTTGACTGTTAATCAGAAATGTATTCGTGTCAGAAATTGAAATGGATTACGGTATCATGTGTGTATGCCAGAAAATATACGCTGACAAACAAGGAAGGTCTGAAACCTGATTCTAGCCTTTTATAAGTATTTTTTGTAAATAACCATTTAAGTTATCAGTAAATGTTGATGTATTGATAACTTGCTTTAATCAAATTGTTATGAATCGGAGTGCAGAATTCTTTAATATAACAGAAGAAATTGAAGTGTAATGGTTCAATGTTTTAAAAAAAATCCACTTCAAATATTCCACTTCAAGTCACATGCATGGTGTCGATAGATTTATTGTTAACTTGTAGAACTATCGCAAAGCAAGTGCAAAAGTGGGACACCAAGCGTGTCACGGACCGCGTAAGGTGTGTGTGTGTGTGTGTGTGTGTGTGTGTCAGCTCTTGTGCGCTTAGTTACAAAACCTGTGGTTGATTCGTCATGCAGCTTGCTACTGTTCAGGAAGTGTCAAGGCCTTTCCCTATCGAACCCCGGCACCCTTCGCAGTGATTGGTTAGACGTTGTTACGCGCGATAGCTTTGCGTGAAACCCTCCAACCGGCGAACTATGTCAGTGAACATCTGACGAATCATGGCGCAGGGGGCGGGTGCTGTCTGCAGGCACGTAGAGGAATGCATTCCGGAAGTGATTATCGGCTTTTGACTGTAGCTCGTTTCCCCGCAACGCGTTATGCGTTTCCCAGAATGGGTGTTTAACTCTGTGTCTGAGAAAAGACGTGGTTAATAGCATGTGGTGGATTTGTAATCTTCGAATTTGGGAAACTGCACCATAATGCGTTAGACTAAATGTTAAACTATTTATCTGTAACTGGATTTGTTGTTGTTGTTTTGCTGCTAAGCTACAAATATTTTATGGGTCTGAATAAAACAGCATAATTAAATTCTTCTCTTGTACGTTGAAAGAAGTGAATTATTCCTCTTATACCACATCAGCTGCTATAATAGCTGAAGGCACAATTAAAGAATGAACCTTAATACATTTACAGTTACATTTAATGTTGTGGAATGTCTGTGAAACATGCATCTGTTCCTGTTATCACTTCTGTTATAGCAGCTATAAACGGTTGTTACCTCTCCAGCCTCTCTCTCTCTCTCTCTCTCTCTCTCTCTCTCTCTCTCTCTCTCACTCACTCTGTCTTGATAAGACGTAAACTGCAGCTTGTCGTGTAACTGAGAAAATGCAAAAAGCGTTAATGCCGGAACAGTTATAGCTTTACCTCACTGTGTCACAAAGCACTAACTCCGGAGACTCCTTCCCTAAATGTTAAACAAACATCTCCTTATCGACCAGAAAAGGTCACCATGTCAACAATTATACAGTTTTCTTCTGTCAAATAACAGCATGTTTTAATCCAGATGTTTAACATTGACATCCCATAACATTAAAAGTATGTGACATTTATTAAACATTTTAATCATTAAAAAGTTACTGTGATAAGAGTTATAATAAAACACACTTACTCCATTACTGGAGAATAATCAACTTTGGAGTGGCAACAATATCTTTACTTCACTATCACCATCCTTCCCATACTGTTCTGTACGCATACAGTACTGTTATTAAACTTCTGTTGGTTTTTAAAAAAAATATTGCATAAATTGATGCCTCATTGATTACTCAACAGGTCTGCTGATAGTCATGCATATTTTTGAGTTGTGCAACTATACCCACTTGAACACGATACATGGTGTACACTGTACTATAGGGAAGATTTGATGCCTTTGCGTATAAACATATCCCAGTGAGTAGGGAAGTGGAGTCTGCCTCTGCTCTTTTGCTGGGATCTGTTCAGCGGTGTCAGTTCCTGGTTGCGGGTCTGTTTGAATATCAGTCTCTGATTCCTGCTGTTTTTTCATCTTCAGTCCTATTCGCTGCCGTACGAAATAAAAGGTGCATGCAGGGACAGCTCTACCGAGTACAAGATCGGCAACTTCTGCTGCAGCAAATGCAAACCTGGTAAGATGACACATTAATTCATGATGTGATGATATGTTTAAATGCTGAAATGTTTTGGTGTTTACCAGGTGTGTTAATATTGATACAGGAACCCGAATGGAGAGAGGTTGTACCAGCACCGAAGATACGATGTGTGTGCCATGTTCTGATGGAATGTACTCGGAGAACATGAATTATTTCCCAAACTGCTTCTTATGCACCAGATGCTATGAAGGTAGGAGTCTTTTTGTAATGATCATAATCTGCCCATGCCTAACATCATGCCTATATATTTATATTTATACTCCTGTGTATTTGAATTCTCAAATACACAATTCCCTATGATTTGTCAGAAGATGTTGATGAATGTGCTTGATCTGATATGTTGGTGTTTCTATAGTACCAGCTCATTCACAGGGACTTGTATGGTGGACACTGAATCAAGATTAATAATAAATTGAACAAAAACAAAGCATATCATATGCATCATACCACCTTGTCATCGACTACTTTCCTATAATAGCCCACCCGGTTGTCTTTTACTCCTTACGTATGTAGAATCATATGTAGAATCAACCATTTTTCCTGCCCGTTTTTAATGCTGTTTCAATTCTCAATTGTTTTGGCAGACAAGGCATTGGAATACGCCAAGCAGTGCACCAGGGACAGTGATGCGGTATGTGTGTGTAAGCCTGGGTGGTACTGCGTTCATTCAGATGAGCCTCCTTCTTGTACTAATTGTGAAAAGCACAGGCCGTGTAACCCTGGCAAAGGAGCTATATCACCAGGTAGGACGGAAAGTTCAATACAATAAACTAATTTACAATTATTGCATTTATTATACAATGGCACTTTCGATGGCTCAATTCTGATTGGGTCAGAAGGTATTGATTAATTTTCTTTAACAGCAGCTCTGACAGTAGTTCCAGCTCTTGTTCTAATATGTTATCATTTCTACAGTAAAAACGTACACTTATAACTTACTTGTATGGAAGACATTTTACATGCAGGTTTTAAGTGTGTGTGATGGATGTGTATTTGGGGTCAGCTTGCGACAAAACATTAATTCAGTAGTAACCAACTTGTGTTGGTTTTGAACTTGTGACCGCATCTTCTGTTGTTTCATCATGAGGCTGACATGTATGATAAGGATGGTGAGTAGTTGAAGATTGTCATAGAACATGGCTGCTTTCTCAAAAACAAACAAATAGGCGTAAAGCACAGCCCTCTGAAAAAAACAACAACAATAGAAACCTTCACAGAAATTCTGACCGCAACAAACCATCAGCTAACCTTTAAAACCAATATTGGTCCTTAACAGTATCCACTAGACATAATATACCACCAATAGAAGGCAACTTATTACCAGTAGATACCCACAGGTACCATTACAGCTTCCATTAAAACCAATACAATTCCCATTAAAACCATTACAAATACTCTGAGGGTTTATATTGTTTTTTCACCTTTCTCACATATCATCATAATTACCATCATCATCATCATACTTGTGGGGGATAGACAATGCTTTCTGATCCATCATTGTGTAATCATGTAATGAAGATGTTTATTTAACATTTATGGAAGGAGTCTCCATTGTCAAAGCTTGTTGTTGATTATTTTCCTGTTTTTCTACCACTGAACCATGATTTGTAAGATTGCTTGGGTGTATTTGCATGTGTCTGATGCAGGTACGGCTACAGAAAATGTCAGGTGTCGTATTTGTCCTGAAGGAACATACTCTAATGAAACCAGTACGCAGCCATGCTTGCCACACACTCGGTAATAATAATAAACTTTATTTGTATATATATATATACATATGTATATAATTTCTCGTACACTGCTATAACAAAGCACAGCATTCGGTACCTGAGTGATAATAAAACTATAAAATAATTGCACACAAGTTAATCAGTGGCAATTTCTATTTTGTATTCCTATCCCCTTCTAGCACGCAAAGGTTCCTTGGTTAATTGTTTTATTCACCTAATAGTTAGTTAGCCCTGCTTTAAAAAAACAAAAAAACAACAATAGAACCATTACAGAAATTTAAATGGTTTCCACTACAAATCCCATTACAAACCATCAGTTATTGACCATCAGTTGTTAACCATTAATACCATTACGTAGAAGTACGTATTAAGGACACAGGTCCTTAACTGTACATTATATACTAAACCTAACCTGCCACCAATGAAGGCAACAAATTACCAGTAGAGATCCACAGGGACCATTACGGTTTTCATTAAAACCAATACAATTTCCATTATAACCATTAAAACCATAAAAAATTTTAAGAGTGTTTTTATCAGGGAATTGTTAGCTAGCATGCTAACGAGCTTGGCTACTGTTTACAATATGAAAGCCTAATGTTGTCTAAAGTGCTAACAAAGTGGTTACTGGTTTTAATATATAGTTAACCAATTGTTTGTTAGCTTGTTGGCTAGGTTCCCAGCTACTTAATGTTGTATGTTTTCTTTCTTGCTAGCTTCTTCTGGATTTACATACAAAATATAACCGTTAACCTAACATAAGCTAGCCTGCTAGTGAGTTCGGCTAACATTTATCTAGCATCTAGCATGGTTTTTAGTTAGTTTAATGTTAGCTAGCTTGCTAGCCAGCATGACTAACGGTTACCACTTGGCAGTTTGTATCTGCTTTTACTTAGCCCGATCTTAGTTAGCTTGCTGGCGAACTTAGCTGCTAGGTTTAATTAGCCTAATATCAGCTAGCTTGATAGAGACCGGGCTACTGCTTTACACAGTATAATAGGCTAACATGAGTTAGCTTGACATCAGATCTTGTTAGCCTTAAAATTCACATCAGTTGCAAATCAGGAAAGCAGGAAGAACTATTTATTATTTATTCATGACTATTCATTTTATTTGGTTTTCATTTCAAATAAGGTTCAAAGTAGAACTCTTAAATGCTCCAAAATAACCCTTGAGGAACCTCCGTGTGTGATGTTGTCAGTGAAATCTCAGTAGCTGACTCACTTTTCAAGCTGAGCTTTGCTGAATGTAGCTCAAAACAATGTTCTTTAATGTATAAGGAGACATTTTTCTCTCCACCTGCTTTCAATGCACTTATTTGGCACTTTAAACACTTCCAGTGAGTTTTGCACACTAACAGGGCTTTTTTTTTCAGGTGTGACCTGCAGGGCAGGAGTGTGCAGGTTCGGGGCACTGCCACAACCAACACAGTGTGTGGTCCAGTTCTGAGCACAGTCCCAAGTCGTGTTACCACTCATCACCTAACCACCATGCCAAAGACTAGTTTTTCAAAGGCCGAGTCCTCTACGATGCCTCCATTCCTGACTTCTGACTGCACATCACAGAATTTATTCCCTGTATATTCACCACGCCCTCCTGACAGATTAATCGCATTATGGATCGGTAAAGAAAGAATTTTTATAATAGGGGTACAAGCCAAAAGCTGATTCCTGTAAATAGATTGTTCTCTGTATTTATCAGGATATTGGTTGTGTTTTTGTTGGCTGTTATTGTTTTTTTTAATGAGATAAGCAGGTCAGTTCCTGGCAACCTCCGCGTGCAGTTGTGTTAAAGTGCTTTGTGGTTTTTTTTTTGTCCCTCCCTCCCTTGCCCTATATGACATTTCCTTCTTCACTTCTGTTCTGTGTTGTTTCCCTTCTCTCTCTCTCTCTCTCTCTCTCTCTCACTCTCTATCTATCTATCTATCTATCTATCAATCTTGCACCATCAGGTTTGCCTGTTGCTACATTGCTGATGGTTTTGCTGGTAGCAACTTTCTGTATTTGTCACAGGAAAGGTAATGTCTGCAAGATTTTGTATATGTCGCATGTCAGAATCAGCATAGATCAAAGTACAGCTTTGAAAGATTTTTTTTTTTTTGAAGTATCATCTTTTATCGTATTTACTTGACTCTGATGTAATATAAACTGTCCTCTGTGAACCATGAATCTGGTAGATACCCTTTCTTTTCTGGTGTTTCATGGCCAGGAGTTATGTTTTGGACCGCGATTGTCTTTTAGATTTTATGATGTGACAAGACTTGTGTTTTAACACGCAATATTTTCAGCTCTTTGAATGTGTGGCAAAAGTACAATATTAGCAATTTTTCTATTTCAGCCAGTCTGTTCTTTCAAATGAATTTCAATTAATGATAAAATGGTAAGATTGTTATTTAAAAAATATATATATTGTTTTTAATATTGTTCTTTTTTCCCCCTACCATTTTCTTTGCAGCTCTAGCTAAACCTGCAGTTCATGAAGGTGTCGAAGTAAGTATCTGAATGGACTTGTTATACGAGATGTCCGAAAAGTCAGGAAGCAATGGGAATATGTTGAGCAAATTCTGCAAAAACATGATCTAGAGAAAATGTGTAGAGCCCTGAATAAACATATAGTCCACAAGACACAATTATCACTGAATTTACACAAATGAACCAGTTTACACACGCTCGATTATTAATACTGTGTGTCGTTACTTGGATGATCAACGACTGTGTTTATGTTTTGTGATAGTTGCATGAGTCCCTTGTTTGTTAAACCGCCCAGTGTTCTTCAGAATAAATCCTCCAGGTCCTGCACATTCTTTGCTTTTCCAGCATCTTCTACATATTTGAGCCCTTACATTTACAGAAGGTGCAAACATTAGAGAAGGTGCAAACATTCACTGATGCTCAAGAAGGCAACACAGGATACATTAGGAGTAAGGGCATGTAAACTTTTGAACAGGATGATCTGTGTAAAAAATTTTTTTTATTATTTAGTACTGCCCTTCAGAAGCTACATAAGATATTTCCATGTTTCTCAGAAGACAAAATAATAACAATATACACCGATCATTCTTTTCAAAAGTTTACACCTCCTGGCTCTTAATGTTTGCAGTGTTGCCTTCTTGAGCATCAGTGAATGTTTGCATCTTTTGTAATAGCTTTGTATGAGTCCCTCAGTTGTCCTCAGTGTGAAAAGATGGTCCATTTGTGTAAATTCAGTTATTATTGGGTCTTATGGACTATATGTAAACATCTGTTATGTGAAATAGCTTATTCAGGGCAGAACTAAATAAATTTTTATTATTATTATTATTATTATTATTATTATTATTATTATTATTATTATTATTATTAACATTTGGCAAATACTGCAAGGTGTTTGTAAACTTATGACCTCAACTGTATATAATTTTGATCTCACTGGAAATTGTAGTAGCCACATGCAGTACTAGAGCACTTGTACACAAAGCTTACAAGCTCACTAAAGTGATTTAGTCTTAACAGTCCAGCTTGAATGCTCATCTCTCTTTGTCTTTAGGCCGGACAGAGTTTAAACTCAGTCCACCTCTCCAGCCCGACAGAAAACCAGGGACTGTTAGCAGATAGCTGCAGCGATCCGTCCACTTCATCGGCATCTGACAGCCACAGCCAGGGCACAGGCGTGAGTCAGGACTGCATCCATGTTGAGCAGCCCCCCGTCTCCAGCCCCGTTCTTAACCTCAGCATCACGGCCACGTTTAATTGCCAGGTGAACCCGGCCACGGGCTCCTGTTCCATTCCCATCAGCCCCTGTGTGCACAAGCCAGAGCCTGAGTTTCCTCTTTCTCAAGAGGAAGAGCTGTGCGTATCCTGTGAGCAAGAGGACAGCAAAGACGCGATACAGTCAGTGCAAGAAAGTGTGATGACTAAGTACTGAAGAAGACAAGGGGGAAATCCGCTGGCTTGTTAGCGGTGAACGTTTAATCTCAGGCTGAGTGTGTGTGTGTGTGTGTGTGTGTGTGTGGTGGGGTTTTGCGCTGTAGTGGATCATCATGCGACACCAGTAGTCATGTGTAGATTTTATACACACGCAAACCCTGTTTTAGAGTCCACTAGACAATAGAAAAGGCGCAAACACACCTACACATTTATCATCAAAACACATGTTTATGAATATGCAAATGAAAACCCTACACACGTCCACCAACACACTTCCCCTCATACACTGGCACCGAATGCAAGGACACAAAGTACACAGGGGGCGAAGGGAAAGCCCACTTGTATGAAATTTGTTCGAGGGTAGCATGGAGAAAGAAGGTCATGCATTAACCTGCCGAGGGTCATTTGCATGCCTTAACTCGATAAGCTCTTAAATATGTATGACGCAAGAAGAAGAAATTTGCATACAGAGAACATTACTGCACTGTGACTTGTCTGTACAATTGACCTAATTCCACTGAAGTGAGAATCAATTGTGTTATTGTGATAGAGCTTTAACGCAGTATTTCATCGATCCCCCAGGTGTTTACGTGGGTTTCCTACGGTTTCTCAGGTTTCCTCCCACCTCACAGAAATATGCCGGTAGGTGTACTGCCTCCGTTGAATTGTCTATAGGCGGGAACGAGTGTGTGAATTTAGACATGAAGTGCTCCGCAATGGTCGGCATGTACTCCCTCCTCTGTGATCTAAAAGCTTACAGAAGATGGATGAGTGAACACTTGTTTTTTTTTTTCTTCCTCTCTCGTCGTTGCGAAAAAGCCAAATTGACTGGACATATGATGTGCAGTTAAAAAACATATCTCAGGGAAGAATTCTAAGGACCATTATCAGAACAGTTACATCATTCATTAGTTTAGTTAAGGAAGGCTCAAGTATTCAAGACCCCCTTTCCTTCCTCCCTACCTTCCTTCATTTTTGTAATCATTAATGTTTAAAAATGTGAGTAACAGTGTCCTCCAGAATGTATAGCCAAGGCAGAATTCAAAAGAAAATTGAATGCCCTTGTTTGAATATCAAATGTCAGATAACAAGTAGGTGAGTTGCACTTTACCCACACGTTCACTCTGAGAAAGTATTGTGGTCTTGCACTGTATATCAATAGGAAATGCAAACATTAGAACATGTAGATCACTGACGCCCCCCAGTGGTATTTAGTAAAAAAAATCAAATCCAGTAAAATGACAGTAGATAGGTCTTATATACTGTATATTTTATTGATTATAAAGGAAATTGAAGAATGTCTTGTGATGTAATGTAATCTGAAACATTTAACCCACTAAACTCCCAGCTACACCTCTTTTCTATTTGTTTGAGTGTTAATTTGTAGCAGTTACTGTGTGTTATACTTTAAAATAAATATCTGAACAGTAACCTGATAGTTTATGGGGTTAAAGTGAAACAATTTATTTTTTTATGTGTTTATTATTTTTGTACAGATAAAATTTATATTGTATACAGCAC
>JAFFST010030800.1:13194-34708 GCA_022414735.1 Noturus placidus
ATATATATATATATATATATATATAATGAATTAGAGAGTGAGTGGAGGAATGAATAAATAAATGTTACAACTATTCTTCTTTCCTTTCTGTCATTTCAGCCAGCTGTGTCTTGTATGATGTGTGTGTGTGTGTATGTATATATATATATATATATATATATATAGGGCGGCTGTGGCTCAGTCGGTAGAGCGGGTTGTCCACTAATCGTAGGGTTGGTGGTTCGAATCCCGGCCCGGGTGATCCCGGATTGAAGTGTCCTTGGGCAAGACACTGAACCCTAAGTTGCCCCCGATGGCAAGCTAGCACCTTGCATGCAGCTCTGCTCCCATTGGTGTGTGAGTGTGTCTCATTTGTAAGTCGCTTTGGATAAAAGCGTCTGCTAAATGAATAAATGTGTATGTATGTATATACAGTATCTCACAAAAGTGAGTACACCCCTCACATTTTTGTAAATATTTGATATCTTTTCATGAGAAAACACTGAAGAAATGACACTGTGCTACAATGTAAAGTAGTGAGTGTACAGCTTGTGTAACAGTGTAAATTTACTGTCCCCTCAAAATAACAACACAAAGACATTAATGTCTAAACCACTGGCAACAAAAATGAGTACACCCCTAAGTGAAAATGCCCAAAGTGTCAATATTTTGTGTGGCCACCATTATTTTCAGCACTGCCTTAATCCTTTTTGGCATGGTGTATGGCACTTTTCACCAGAGTGTATGTATGTATGTATGTAAGTATGCATGTGTGTGTGTGTGTGTGTGTGTGTGTGTGTGTGTGTGTGTGTGTGTATATATATATATACATTATGATAGTTTCACTTTGAGTGGAATTCCTGAAATAAATAAACTTTTTGATGATATTCTAATTTTATGACCTGAACCTGTATATGTTTATATATATAATGTTTGTGTGTATGTATGTATGTATGTATGTATGTATGTATAACATATGTTTAACAAATCATCTCCTCTAAATAATTTTCATGCGTTCCTCAAAAATAATGTCTCACATGCTGCTACTGAAATAATTACAGCTCACAATAACTTTATGTCCTTTGCATCACTGTATGAGACCATGGGACTCTCATTTGTAGCTGCCTCCAAACTTTTTCATGTAACGAAAGTCTTTCATCATGCTGATGCTATCTGGTGATTCTCACAAGCCGGATACGTCAGTGAACACACACACACACACAGAAATGATTTCAGTCAGATCTTTCCCAGAATGGCGCTGAATCACATCCACCACGTATGGATCGATACAGGTGTTAACAGAGATAAAAACAAAATCCAGTAGAAGGATCGTTTTTTCCCCCGTAACATATGAAGTACTGATTGATTACATCTTTTGAGGCTTCTCACTTTGAATGTTTAAGCTTGTGATGGGAATTCTGGCTCTTTTCACCAATTCAGATCATTTGGCTTAGCTCACCAATAAGAGTCGACTCTTTCACGTCATAAACTTTGCAATATTATGGCCAGTGATTATTGTTGTGTTGTTGTTGTTTTTTTGCCTAACCATGGCTGAAATCGATCCTTTCTGTTTAGCAAAATGCATTGCATTTAAATAATTGTTGAATTAGGCAAGGCACTAGAAATGTGCACTGACAGACAGTAAAAACCATTGCATTACTGTGATTGTTCCAACTCAAATTGTTCTTGTCATCCACATCACTAAGGTATAATCATGTGCTTTGGTTTAATTATCACGCATTTGGTTAGTCTTGTCTGTAGAGCAACATGGTGTAAATAAAGTAATCTAATAGCTCAGAACTAGATGTACAGCCATGTGACTGCTTCAGCAAGATTAAGAAAAGGTTCAGTCACAAATCTCCGGTCGGTCAGGTGTCGGTTGTGTATTGTTGAGAATTTGCACAGCTTTTCCTGAACTGCAGCGCAGCAAAACGGAAGTTTCTGATTAATCGCAAAAACGTTAAAACGGTTTGTAGGAAATGGTTGGTTTGTAAACGATGACAGGAAACGATCTGTTGTAATTCAGCACTTTGTTTAAGAAAGACGCTGAGGTGAAAACCACCATTACTCAAAATGATTGAAATCAGAAGTTGTGAAACGTTTTGCAACAAGAAACCACTTCCCTTAAAAAATGAAGAAAAAACACATCCACTTTAATATAGTACAGTTTAATTTCATTATCACAATCCAAATCTTCACACATAGGCACTATACAGTACACCAACGTGTTTATTTACTGTGGCTGCTTTAGATTTTTATTCCTGAACTTTGTACGCGATTCAATTTACCTGACTAGTCAATTTGGCTTATGCAGTTGAGTGCAAATGGTTCATCCTCCTTCCTTTCTGGTTGGAAATTTATCTACCATTATCTACAAAATTGGAATCCATGTTCATTTACTCTTGTTGAAAAACTTGTTACGACATACAGCCTAAATAGCATCAGCAGGTTTCCGTATCTATATAATGTGCATCCCTGTTGATAGGCTCAAATTAATTTACTAGCGCATGCCTGATTTAGGTGTCTAACAACACTGTTATTTCTTGTTTAAGACCTTAAAACAGAAAAGTTTATTATTAGCTCTTATAGCACATTCAGAAATTCTCTCACTGGCCAGTCAATCAGCCAGTCATGTGGCAGCAACAAAATGCCTAATCATCCAGATCCAGGTCAAAAGCTTCAGTTCACATCGAACAGCAGAATGGGGAAATGCGTTCTCAGTAGCCGTGGCATGGTTGATGGTGTCAGTTTGAGTATTTCAGAAACTGCTGATCTCCTGTGACTTTCACATGCAACATCGCTCGCTCTTTTTGCAGACTTCAACTATCCAGTTTTGGTGAGTTCTTGACTGACAGAAGTGATACCAGATGTGCTCGACTGCTGTTATAGCTCATCCACCTTGACATTTGTTGTGTTGCACAATTTGTGATGCTTTTCAGCTCAACTACCATCGTAAAAACTCCCTGCCTACTAGCGGTGTAACCGAATATGAATACAGCATTCATAATGAATACATGTTCTAAATACATACAAATAGGAGGAGTACTATTCATTTGTTTTCCATCAGTGGTTTGCTCCAGTAGTCTGACCTAAATACTGCTTCACTATGATCTAATAAAACCACATTTCAATTATATTTTTATACAAACTGAGTTTCCAAGAGCATATAGGCAGGGTTTATATTGAATAATAATAATAATAATGGTTTATATTGAATAATAATAATAATAATAATAATAATAATAAAAACTTGTTTAGACCACTCCCGCTTCTGGTTCACATCCACATACAGATATTTGTGGCTGTACCCAGGTATGAAGCAGTCCCTCCAGGATTTTTCCAACACAGAAATTAAGGCACAATCAAGGAAACTCCGCAATATTCTGAGAAGCTCAGATTTGAGCCAGTACGCATCATGTGATGTCATCACAATGCGCGTTCAGCCAAAACCCTCTTCGATTCATGTGTGTTGATCATGAGAACACCTAAAAGGTCTCATTTACTAACAAACATTACTGTGAAAGACTGTGCAAAACAATTTTGTGCGATTGTGATTTCACAGATTTGTATAGTTTTCTGCAAAAAAAAAAACAAAAAACAGTAAGTTGGATCACAAATTTTTTTTGCAGCAACAATCACAAAAAATCTCAGTGAAATACTGTATGGACTGACGAATGCAGAAACAGGCACTGTCATTGCATTTCCCCCTACTAACTGCACATCACAGACCCCTGGAAGTCACGGCTTTAACCACAGACTAAAATAAAATGGTAAATGGTGCACTTATATAGTGCTTTTATCCAAAGCGCGTTACACTGTGTCTTATTCACCCATTTACACACACACTCACACACCAACGGTAGCAGAGCTGCCATGCAAGGTGCTTCTGGCCGGGCGGCTGTGGCTCAGTCGGTAGAGCGGGTTGTCCACTAATCCGCTAATCGTGGGGTTGGTGGTTCGAATCCCGGCCCGGGTGATCCCATGCCGAAGTGTCCTTGGGCAAGACACTGAACCCTAAGTTGCCCCCAATGGCAAGCTAGCACCTTGCATGGCAGCTCTGCTACCATTGGTGTGTGAGTGTGCACTTGTAAGTCGCTTTGGATAAAAGCGTCTGCTAAATGAATAAATGTAAATGTAAATGTAAATGTAAATGAATCGAACCGCCAACCCTATGATTAGTGGACAACCCACTGAGCCACAGCCGCCCAAAATCTTCATCTTCATCAAAAATCATCTGATTGCATCAGACAGCATTTATTCAACAAAAAGCTGTGATTTTGGATTTGCATCATCTGAAATTTTTATTATCATTCTCGTTCTCCTCGTGCACTGAGGTCTTGATTTAATGCTAGTGATTTAGTCAGAGTGAAACCCACCACTATATTTGAGGTGGTGGGTAGTAGCAGCATTTTCCAGACTCATCACTGTATTCTTAACCACATAGGCTGTGTAGTTTTAAATCAGATGAAAGTGAAAAAGTCTGGTGTGCTAGTGTGAATTTCATTTCATCTGCCAGATGTTAGTTAAGGCCATCTCTGAGGGAAAATAGGTTGCATCAGCAACTCCCCTGACCTATCCTTTAAGCAAACTTGTCAAAGCTGGTTAAAATAAATCTTGCTGTGAAAATGGAGCAAGGCTGCTTCGAAAGGTATCGCAGTGGCCCAGTTTATAGCTTTAACATAACGGATTTATTTAAAAAAAAATTATAAACAAATCTCCTGGATAGCAGAACTGCTGATAAAAATGCTTCAAAACTTTTTCTATCATGCACAATATGTTCAGATTGCTTTTCATTTGAATAATTCAGAGTTTCCGTTTGTGAGGTAAGTCGAATGCAATATGCTGACAGGCAAGTACTACCTACATACTGCATCACAAAATATAAGAGCCAATCGGCTTACAATATGCAAATTAACCAGGAGAAGTGGGCGGGCACTTATTGTGTTTTGGGGGCGTTGTTGATTTGCATATTCATATGATTTAACTGATGAGGGTAAATAAGGGTGTTGAACTGTTTCTCCACCTTTTCAGCCACGAACAAATTAATATTCCTTTAAAAAGTGGTGCTGAAAATAAGTTTTTTGTGTATTTATGTAATATTATAATATATGTAATGTAAATTTATTTTCTTGTTTTGAATGTCTGAATTATGAAGGACTGAAAATGGTATAGTAAGTTTATATATCAAAGGTGGGGTGGTTTTAAAGTTTTATGTAACAAATTAAAAAGAAAACATTTTAAATTGGGAAAAACCAAACAAACAAAAAAACCTGTATTATTAATATTTTTACTTCGGTGTGAAAGGTGTCTGATTTATGCCAAACATGAAGAAGCATGAGCCATGCCACAGGGGGAAATCCCAGGGTGATACATTCATCTTAGCGTTCACGTTTCAGACCAAGTCAGTACAAAACGTCAATTCGTAACAGAGAACACACGTTTTACTTATAAACACACGTCGAAAATCTGAAAGTATCGCCAGAAAATGTTGGATTTCTCTATTCTAGTTACTTTTTATTCCTCCACACCCCCCTAACTCTCCGGGAAGTGGACCGCTCCGTTGCTGTGCTCCGCTCGCCGGCAGCCAGTCTCGCGCTCTGGCATTGAGGGCTCAGCTGAGCTGCGGGACGGTGCGAGCGTCATCCTTAACGACGAGAGAAATAAAAGTTGGACGAAATTAATCCAATTAAAAGAAGGACTTTCTTGTACGGACACACGGGAAGGAGCGTCTCCGAGGGCCGAGGCGAACCAGGACGAGTCGGAGTAAGAGAAACAGCTGTTGACTGTGGTTGATTTTTAAAGCGCTTGTACTAGCTAGCACTGTTTACACGTTAGCAGGCTTGGCTAGCCACTCTAATTAGTTAGCTAGCTTTTTGTGCCTGATGATTTAAATAAATAAATAAATAAATAAAAAGTGCGACGTGACAGTCGCTTTAACTCATACATATACTTGTGTTTAAAGTTCTCAGACTTTTATTAGTTATCAAATAATTTGTATAGATAGATAGGTGGATAGATAGATAGATAGATAGATAGATAAAGAGAGAGAGAGAGAGGGAATATGGCTGCTTATGTAAATTGACCCTCTGACGTTAAACCACAGCTTCTTCTTTTATTGTTGTTGTTATTGTTGATGATGATGATGATGATAATTGCATAAAAAAAAGCTTTTGTCCCTGAGACCCATGATATTATTTCTACAGAAATGCCAGAAATTCTACAGAAATCATACCCTTCCACTTTTATCTAACATTTATCTTCTATAATGAAGGCCATCACCAAATAACTGAAAGAAATTAAAAGTGAAAACTGGCTCAAATCCAAACAGCCCAATAGTCCCATGCATATAAAGTGCACTATACAGTTTAATCTGTATTTTATACTGCTTGCTGTATATATGTTTCTATATGGACAAGGGAGTCATTTGGGATTTCAGATCTTGTTATAGATGTTCGATGAGAGATTTTACTCCCCTCCTGCTTATATAGAGTGGTTTATTGGTTAAAAAAAAAAAAAACCCACACAAACTAGCGCCAAAATAGAGCGAGGAGACGAGAGAGAAGTTTAGAAGTTTGAAGATTTGGAAAGCGGAGAGAGATACCCGAGTAGATTTATACCCGAAACGGCCTGAAATATGTTCAGAGGACAAGGAACAGAGGTTAAAGGAAGTCGAAAGGTCACAAATATTATAGCATCATCAGGTGCAGACGGAATCATTCTGCTCTTCGTTTTCATACTACTACTACTACTAGTAATAATGATGATGATGATGATGTATATTCTGGATTGGTCGGAATGCTTGGATGATGGATTTATGTGATTTCCGACCTTGAACGCATTGAAAAGGTGTGCGGTGAAAATATTGACACCCAGAAAGAGTGTTGTTTACAACAAAATGATAACCTCATTTTGTCGTTTGGGCGAAGAATTCTCATTTAAAAGAATTGAAATCTTTCGATCTTGATGCCGAAGAGCAAATCTTAAGAGTAAAGGAGGTTGCAGAAATGTGGAGGACATCGGAAGGGTTAAAAAGGTGAGACGGTTTGTTAAAAAATATTTATCGCCTTCGGTTAAGAGGAACAGGTTCTACGTCTGGATATTCTTTACCGATGGAAGGAACGTCTGTAAAAAATCAGACGGATCGAGACTTTAACTGTATGTCGTCAGACAGAGGGCCGTTATTTAAAAAAAAAAAACTAAACATTTTTACAAGAACAAATATAAATGAAGAGGTAATATTGGAGGGGGAGGACCGTAGTTTGCAGGTATTTTTCTTCATCATGTGCATGATCATTTAATCACATGATATTTTTCTGCCTATTGCATCTGACCAGAATTTCTTCCCGCTCTCTCTCTCTCTCGCTCGCTCGCTCGCTCTATCTCTATCTAAAGGAGCAACTAAAGGATCGATCCTGAGGAGCACTAAGGATTCTCCTGGAAAATAAAGATAAAATCAAAGCCACAAATTCTGTAAATCTATTAATCGGTAAAATCTCAGGCTCAACAGGCTCTCTTGGCGCGTGTCACATTTTCCAGACGTCTCCCTGCACATGCAAATGGCGTGTTGTCTGAAGGACGAGCTCCTGTGTTCCATCTGCCTGAGCATTTACCAAGACCCGGTGAGTTTCGGCTGCGAGCACTACTTCTGCCGCAAGTGCATCACGGAGCACTGGAGCAGGCAAGAGCACCACGGCACGCGCGACTGCCCTGAGTGCAGGAGGACCTTCACCGACCCGCTACTCTCGCCCAGCCTCAAGCTCTCCAACATTGTGGAGAGGTACTCGGCCTTCCCGCTCGATGCCATCCTCAATGCCCAGAGGAACACGTACCCATGCAAGGACCACGAGAAGGTCAAGCTGTTTTGCCTCAGCGACAAGAGCCTGGTGTGCTTCTTCTGCGACGAGCCGGCTTTACACGAGCAGCACCAGGTCACCACCATCGACGAGGCGTATGAGGAAATACAGGTCAGGATTTTAATGATTTTTATTTTCTAGATATTTCAACACGACACTGTGTTCACGGGATGATTTTCAGACATTCACTCTGGATTTATATTTCATGACGCGGTGATGTTCACGAAGCGTCGAGTTATGATCGGGGATAAAAAAAACCTGGCTTTACTCGAACAGTTAGCGAATCTTTCTCAGAGTTAAATTCTTTTAAAATGTTATATGAAATTATAACATTTCTCAGCTTAAAAATGTGTAAATGATTAGCACCCCTAAAATCTTTTAAAATGATAAAAAATAAAATAAAAAAAGAAGACATCTGTCATTGTTATCAAAATAACAATTTAAAATGATGACCTTAGCTTATTTTTATTATTATTTAGTAATATTCTAATCAATCCTGTCCAGGGTGTACCCCGCCTTGTGCTCCATGCTCCCTGGGATAGGCTCCAGGTTCCCTGTGACCCTGAAGAGAAGGATAAGTGGTATAGAAGATGGATGGAATATTCTAATCTGAAATATTATTTTTAAATAAAAAAAAAACATTTGAGTTTTTTTTAAGTGTTTTTAAAGAGTTTATGAAATGAGATGTCTTTAAAAAGTATTTTAAAAAATCAATAAATGTAAATTATTATAATCAATAAATTCAAATAAATATAATAAAATAAATTATACAGATATTAATTAATGTAATTAATAAACAGAACAAAAATAAATAAATATATAAAAACATTTGCATGTGTATAAAATGTACATTATGTTTAAAATCTAAGAATAGGTGTTTATTAGATTTAGTAAATTCTCGTTTTTAATATGCAAAAAGATTTAAAAATATTTTTAGTCTGTAAACAGTAATAATGCTTGTTTAAATGTTATATTTAATAAATATACAAATATTTATTTTATTTATGTGTATATATATATATTATATATAATATATATATATATATATATATATATAATGTGTGTGTGTGTGTGTGTATGAACCATTTTAAAAAGAAATAAATATTAGATTTATTAACAAAGAATTTTTGAATTTCCTAAATAATTTTACAATAATTTTCTAAACAATTACATATGTTTGAATCTACACCAATCAGCCATAGCATTAAAACTACTGACAGGTGACATGACTAACGCTGATAACCTTGTTACCGTGTCACCTGTCGGGTGCGGGATTTGTATATTAGACAGCAACGGGCAGCAGTCAGTTCTCGAAATTGACATGTTGGAAGCAGGTAAAATGGCCAAGCGTAAAGATCTGAGCGACTTTGACCAGGGCCATATTGTGATGGTTAGATGACTGTGTCAGAGCATCTACAGGAACAGCAGGGATTGTGAGGTGTTCCCAGTACACAGTGGTTAGTACCTACCAAAATTGATTCAAGGACACCCGGTGAACCGGTGAGTACACCTCTTCATGACAACGGTATTCCCTAATGTTAGTGGATTCTTTCAGCAGGTTAATGTCCCCTCGCACACTGCAGAAACTGTTCAGGAATGGTTTGTGGAACAAGACAAAGAATTCAAGGTGATGATTGTCCTCGAGATTCCTCAGATCTCAATCCGATCAAGTGTCTATGGGATGTGCCGGACAAACAAGTCCCCAAGGCCCCACCTCACAACTTATAGAATCTGCTGCTAACGTCTTTGTGCCGGATACCACAGCACACCTTCAGAGGTCTTGTAGAGTCCACACCTCGATGGGTCAGAGCTGTATTGGGTGGACCTACACGATATTAGGCAGGTGTTTTTGATGTTATGGTTATACATGTACACCTTCCAACGCCGAATCTTCTAACACCTTAGTAACATTACCTGTAAGAATGGAGCTTGGTGACTCCGTAATTATAGTCTTTTTCTCAAAAATCTCTTTTATCTAACGCACTTTTCTCATGTTTTCCTTGAATGTCTATCACGTGGGTGAAAACAAAACGTCATTTAGCAGAGCAGCAATCCCTTTCACACGTGGATTACCAAGTTGATCTTTCTGATCAATACATCACTCCCAAATATCAGTGTGAATACTTTGTTTTTATTCAGACAATGGTGTGGAGACTAATGACCTTGGCATGAGGTTAAAACGATGTTGAAGCTCAGGTGATGTTTCCAGCCTTCTCAGTTTCAGTAACGTCACAATATTTGAACATTTTTCTGTTAATCTATAGGTTTGCTAACCAAAATCCCACAGTACTAGTAAAAGAAAAATGCATTCATATAACATCTGTGGAAATAAATGATTTAACACTGAAAAGAAACATTAAAAAAAAAATATATATATATATATATAATATATATATCTGTAATTCGTTTTCAACATTAAATATTCAGTGCAAAATCAGAGACTACACAGAATATTTTCATGAGCTAAGAAATATGAAGAACATTAGCAAAGACCTGATGTGGAGTTAAAGTGAGTTTAAGCAGTATTAAACATTAATAATTAGTAATAAACGTGTAAACAAACCTTCTTTCATTTCAAGTCATAGCGACATCCTGTTTAAAGTTGTCTTGCTTCGAAGTGCCAATGATTCTTCCATCCAAATGCTACCAAAATTTTAGAAAAAATTTGTCCTCAACGCAGAAGATCTGAAAAGTCTCGCCGTAGATGCTTCAATCTCGGCCCTCGTCCACACGTATATGGATATTTTTGAAAATGTAGGGTTTTTGGTCTTTCGTCAGTACAAATATGGAGGTTTGGGTCAATGAAAACCAGAAACACACGACATAAAAAAAGTACAATTTTGAAAAATGCTGACGTGTGTACAAGGTTTGTGTGGTTTTGCATGTTATGAACGTGCCAGATCTTTGCAGAAGACTCGGACGGAATTTTTTTTATTCAAACATAACCTTAAGCAAGAGTTCAACCTCATCATAAGTCCGCACTAACGAATCCAAACGCAATCCATCTCTATGACTCAATACGTAACTTTTTTTTTTCATGTTCACGCTTTTTGTGCAGTAAATGTGACGTTTGTGGACGGGGTTCGAAGCAGCATCTAGGTTTCGTATACATCTACCATGTGTCATTTTCATTCAATTCATAAATTATTTTTCTTTGAACCTTTAGGCTAACAAGCCTCTCAGCTTGCCTGATTCTTTCATTAGCACTTCCAAGCACTCGACTTTGACACCAAATGAGGTCACGTGATGTCTGAACACGTGTAAACCTCAGCGTAGAGGTAATTGGCACAACATGCCACAGTTGATGGACAATTCGCAATGGTCTCTTTGGAGACGTGCTCCATGGGGGGAGTGTTACGGAACTGGTTTCCTTTGCTCGGGTTTTGAAACTCCTTCCCAGCACTTCAGAAGACCCTGTGGTAGGCACTGAGGCCCTTCATCGGATTCGAAACGCTCCCCACGAGGAAGTGGGCACGCTTTATCAACAAGCGTGTACTTCAAACCACAAAGAGTAAATTGGCAGCGAATTCCTGAGCAGCTGCTCAGGGCTCCTAATGAGACTGTTTATCCTCAGCAAAGCTTCTTCTGCCAAATGAGACATGTTCAGTACCGAGCGTGGCTTCATAAAACGCGAGAGGTTAGAAGGGTCACGATGGGTGTGCTATGCAAAGCTTAATTGCAGCGAGGTCGCTGTTTTCCTGTTTCCTTTCCCACGCAGATCAGATCATGTGTTTTCTGTTCAGAGCATTTACATTTTTGAAAGTTTTCTGGCTTTTCCTTTCCCAAATTTGACATCTCACTTTTCATGCTGTTAAAATCTTAAATTCGTAAATAATTATTTGTTCTTGTTTATTAGCTGCCGGAACCGATTGTGTTTTGTAACGACGTGTCATGCTTAACATTCTAAGCCTATCTTTTTATTGTTGTTGTTTTAAATGTTTTTCAACTGAATGAAAAAAAAAATTCCAAATATAAGTTTCATATTTGTTTGTGTATGTTGGGAAACACCAGACGAGTATAAATTAGCAAGCGTGTTTAAGTCACAGTGGCCATGCCTACAAAACTCCATAAAAGGTAAAGCTCACACAGAGAGAGAGAGAGCACTCTGTGCTGTAAATCTTTAGCTACCACATGCTGATTGAAATAAGTGATTTAAACACAACAGCGTGATCCACGTGGTATTTATTTTACAATCCCAATTCCGAAAAAGTTGTGACATTAATGAAAATGCAAAAAAGAGTCATTTGAAAATTCTGTTCACTCTGAACTATATTGAAAACACATTATTAACACATTAGTCAATGTTTTACTATGTGAATTGAATTTATTTTTTAAAATATACACTCATTTCAAATCTGATGACTGCAACACACTCCAAAAAAAGTTGGGACAGTCGACTGTTTAGCGCTGTCTCACATCACCTTTTCTTTTAATAACACTTAAGTGTTTTGATGCTGAGTGAAGACACCAGTTGGTTATGTTTATCAAGCGCAGTTTTCCTCCATTCAGTCATTATCCATTTCTTTAACTGCGCAACTGTACAAGGTATTCATTGCCTTATTTTGCACTTCATAACACACCACACGTGGTTTGGCGTTGTCCTGCTCTGGATGGCAGCATATGTTGCTCCAAAATGTGTACTTACCATGACAGACACTGGGTTTTGGACCAGATGCAGATAACAGCTTGGATGGTTCTTTTCCTCTTTGGCCCGGAGAACACGTTTTATCCAAAAACTATTTGAAATGTCAATTTGTCGGACCACATTACATCATATGAGAACGAGCCCAGAGAAGTCGGCAGTGCTTCTGGACAGTGTTGATGTATGGCTTCTGCTTTGCATTATAAAGCCTTAACTTCCATCTGTGGATGCAGCGGTGAATGGTGTCGACTCACAAAGTTTAACCGAGCCCCTATCCATTACAGACTCATTACTGTTTTTAAGACAGTGACATCTGAGGGATCGGCGATCACACTCATTCAGAAGTTGTTTTCGGCCTCGTCCTTTACACACTGAGATTTGACCAGATTCCTTAAATCTTTTAATTATATTGTGCACTGTAGAAGGTGAAATGCCCAAAAGCTGTCTCTCAATTGTCCCTGCGGATTGTTGTTCTCAAAGTGTTGGATTATTCTCTGATGCACCTGTTGCTCTGAACCTCAACCCATCCTTGCTCTTGAAAGACTAGGCCTTTTTTGGAGGCGGCTTATATACTATTAGACGATTGCCTCAGCTGTTTCACATCACCTTCTTTTTTCAACTTATCGCGATTAGTCCTAAATTGCCCCTGTCCCAACTTTTTTGGAGCGTGTTGCATGCGTCAAATTTCAAAATAAATGTTTACCTTAAAAAAAACTATGCAGTTGATTAGATAAGACATCAAATACCGTCTTTTTTTTTATTTATACTTTTTTTTATTGATTCTTATACACTTTTCAGAGTACAACAAAATATATCAATACAGAATCAATTTTTTATTATTTTTTTTTTTACCCAATAACAGCCATGTCTTTATATGTTTTGGAATTGGGGTTGTAATAATATTTGTGTCACGTAGGTGGTGTTTGATCTCATTTGTGCTCATGATCAGGGCTGAGAACCTGAAGCACTGGTTTCAGTTGAGCTCCTTCAGGCTCATGAGAATTGAAATGAATGTTGGTTTAGTCATGTAATGGATTAGCTTTAGGGCGGAAAGGTTTCACATATTTGGTGTCGGTGAGGAAAAAATTTGTCTTCCAAATCATGCCCTTCTCCTTTGCAGCTCTTCCCTCCTCCATCTGGGCTAGCTAATGCACTTCGTTTAAGATCAACTCGCGAGCATTATAAAGAACGAGCCTCATAAACTGCAGGCAAGTAGATCTGACTGCTGTTAATCAAGGCGTCCCACAAGGCTCTGTCCTGAGCCCTCTTTTCTTCTACTTTTGGGAATATGTTGAGGAAAAGCGTGGCTATGAGAGCTTGAAGGTGAGCGTGTAGATCACATTTAGTTTTTTTTGTAATTGTACTTTCACTGTTGTACAGTACTACAGTTTTACACGTTCACTGACCTGACTGATTCCCTTTTGTCTTTCTTTTTTCTTTTTTTTTTACTTAAAATTATCCAGCAAATCCAAAATGCTTTTGTGCAGCTCAGCAGAGGTTTTGCACTAGGTTCCTTGCCAGAACTGTACCTCCCAAGGACTGAAATGTGTTGTTCCTGTTCATGGTGAGAATGTTGAGAAACATCTTGCAAGCGATTGGTATCATGTAGAGAAAAACGGTCAGCGGCTCTGAGTTTTTAGAAGTCGTGCAGTGCGTGCTTGGCATCAGCAGCCGGTATGCATAGTCTCATTTGAATTTCTCTCCTTTTTCCTGTAGAATGCCTTCTGTGGCCGCTTCTGCTTTCTGTTCTCTCATCACTTCTTCCCCTCAGGTACCTCAGATGCTTCTCTAATGCACTTAAGCATCTAGAATTACATTAACTTTTACTTTAACCCTACACACACTCTCTCTCTCTCACACTTACTCACTCACTCAGTCACTCACACTTCTGTCTGTCTTTCTCTCTTTCTTTGTCCCTCTCTGTCTCTTACCCTCTTTTTGTCTTTTTCTGTCTGTCTCTCTCGATCTCTCTGCCTGTGTGTGTCTCTCTCTCTCTGCCTCTGTAGAGCGCTCTGCTCTTCGCTTCGGGGAAAACCGGACTCTCAGAGTAAAGTAAAACACACTGAAATGTCTTCAGGGGTCTTGCGTCAGTTTAGAGACTCGTAGCTGTGAGTGTTATTTCCTGCTTTAGGTTTCTTTAATTATATAATCTATTGGCCGCCACATGGAGGATGAAATATGACTATATAAAAACGCAGAGAAATCTCGAGTGTGCGAAATCTGAAATAAGATCCGACACTCGATAAATTCTGAATCGCAAAAAGAATAACGATGCAGTTCTATATTCTCGTAACAGCGTGCTGAAAAATGAATGAATATTCCAGCATCCGTGTTCTCCGTGGGTGTTTCCTTTCCTACCACTATTAAACTTCCATATCACAAGAAGAGACTTTTTATCATGTTTGAAATGGAAACAAATTAAGTTCTGGAAATGTTTTAGATAGTGAGGCATTAATAAGGTTCAAGCAGACCCACGTTTAGCTTTAGATACTTCTCATGTATATTCAGCATTATGTAGATATCATTCATAACATTTCATTTGCATTAAGTCCTCAGTATAAACTAATTAAATTGGTTTATACTGAAATGTTTCAGGTGTTTAGTGAGCGTGGTGCTACTTTGTTTGAGCGTAAAGCGCCGCTAAATTGCTCTTTTTAGATAGACATGATGCGAGGGTTGTAATTCCTTCCAAATGTAATATTGCAAAATATTCTTTATTTGTATTAAACCATGATGCTTCCTCTTCTCAGCGGCGTCCTCTGTAAGATTATTTCGAATTGCTGACTGGTCCATAAATAAATAAGTCCATTTATTCCGTGTCTTTGCCGGTGTGTTTGTCGCAGCGTCAAGCGAGAAAGCACCATCTGAGCTGACTTTCCTCTTTACTTGTTGTTTCTCTTTGTCTGGGTCAAAAGAAGCAGAGGCTCTCAGAGCCGTTCGTTTCTGTGGTGTCTTGCCGGCCTGAGGGGCACGCCAACCGCCACAGGGAAAGGCAGAGCATCGCGGACCGTCACACTCATCGCAGGATTTACACGCTCGGCCAAACCTGATAGGCGCAGGTGTTGGGAAGACTTTTATTTTACTTCATAATTAGATTTTTTTTTTAAACTAAATATAATTTGCCATTCCTCCAAATCTTATTTGAATGAGATAAAATTTACACCTAGTCCTGGGGTCAGGCAGAATTACTGTGAACATGCATGTCTCATAATTTTAGTCTGGATATGCACATCTGGGATTTCCTTTGCCGAGGTCACCCCATGTATGAACGCTGCTACTTGCTGTCTCTCAGTCCAGGATTTCATGATTTTGCGACCGTAGGAAGTAACGCAAAATCGAGCAAACTCTCTTCAAAATCTTTCAGATTTCCCACAGGTTCAGGCCGAGACATGTCATGTGATATCATTCAGCCACAGCCCTCTTCGATTCACGTTCGTACAGCTAAAATGTCTGATTTACCAACAAATATCACTGCGAAAGAGCGTGCGATACTATTCCGTACGATCATTCAAAAAAAGTACAAAAAATCTTGGAAAAAAAATGCAGCAAAATCGAGCATTTATGGCTATAATGATCACAAAAACTCCTGAATCCCATAGGGACTAGGGATGTCACGATACCAAAAATCGAATAGTCTGTACCAATACCATCAAAAGTACACGATTCTCGATACTAAAGTCGATACAATGGTGTGGTATAAAATAACTCCTGGAGGACATCCTCCTCTGGCTGCTACAGGCAAAGAGAGAAATGGGGGGATATTTTAGTTATCAAACACTGTCTAACAATGAGTGGAGGTGCACTCTTAAATGCGTGCGCGCGCACACACACGCATGCATACACACACACACACACACACACACACACTTTATACTCTGAATGCAAGCATTAGTTTAAATTCATTGATATGGTGGCAGGCCAAAAAGATTTATTAAAAGTATGAACATCTGAATAATTATTAGTGACATTAGGGGGCGCACGGGGGTTTAGTGGTTAGCATGTTCGCCTCACACCTCCAGGGTCCGGGGCTCAAGTCCCGCCAGGGCCATTTGTGTGTGTGGAGTTTGCATGTTCTCCCCGTGCATCGGGGGTTTCCTCCGGGTACTCCGGTTTCCTCCCCCAGTCCAAAGACATGCATGGTAGGCTGATTGGCGTGTCTAAAGTGTCCTACACCTCCTACACAATGAATTTAATGTCCATATGTTTTAGTTTATTAAGTGCTTTTAGTGCTTTTATATACAGATAGTAGGGTGCATAGGAAATCTCCATTACTTTGGCTTGCTGAGGCAGAGTCTGAACACTAACTTCGCTTTTAACGAAACACTGGGTGGTGCGAGAGTAAGCACTGAAGCCTGACCCCTAGCCGGAGCACGCTCGCCCACGATTATGCAGGGGAATTGGCACCGATTGTTTGCAATCGTTCTGTCATATTTTGTAATCCCTCTACGTGCAGGTGCCTGGGCTTTTTGTAGATCGCTCAAATGAGATTTAATTTTGCAGATGGGGGTTGTTTGTTCGATTTCGGTTTCCTTAAGTGTCTGTCCCTGCACACTTTCATCATGACCAGATCATCAATCACGTTGTTCCCGAGCGCCGCCGCTATGACACGGCTTCTCAATTCCAGCATTCCCACAAAAGGGGAATATACTATCGGTCTTCCCCGAGTGACCCAAAAGCTTGTTTGCACTTCGCAGCTATTTGTCCAGGAAAAATTATCAAGCCGCGCCGTGGAACACTCTAGAAAAATGCTTTCTCGTGTCCATAAACATGACCTTAAGAGTTGGAGAGAAGGTTAACACGCCTGTGTTGGACAGAAAAAGCGCCTCTTCAGAGAAGGCTTCTTGTCGTGCTGCACAAATAACAACGGAGTGATTATAGCGATTGTTATAATTGGGGTGAAGTAACTGTGAAGTGCTGCTTGTTTTTGGCAGCGTGCTTGAATTATCGTTACACCGTGAGAGTTCCATGAAACATCTTTCCTGAGGCCTGAGACGATGTGAATTTCTGAGGAACGAGTTTTTCTGAGCTTTATTTCGTTCTAAATTTTCCAAGTGGTTGCAGGCGAGCAGATTCAGATGGTCGAGCAGGTTGCAGAACACATCACAGTGAATAGACGCTGCTCGTCAGACCTATTAGTCCGGCTGCTAAGTCCGAGTCAGAGCTGAATGAATATTTTTAGCTCGTTTGCTGTTTGGTTCAGTTTGTTTTCTCACTGCATGTAATTAAACGAAGCAAGGGGAGGGGGTGGGAGGGCATAGAGCTGAAAACGCATGCGTAAAACTCTTTCATTCAACGTCAAATACTACTACGGACAAAAAGTAAACAAACCTTTTTCAAGTGGACGTAAAAGAAATCACATGAGCAAGAAGAACACTTGATGATGTGTGTGTCTCATCCACTGTTTATTTTCTCTTTTCGTTCCTCAGTCCAAATCTCCAGAACTCAGCATGTTTTCTCAGCATGCTTCCTCTGGGAGAGTTCCAACTTCACAGTAGGAAAGATTAGTGCTGGGCGATATATTGATATAATATCGATATCATGATAAACGATTACATGATTCTTTTTTTGCGTTTTTAATAATTTCAAATGAAATTTCAAATGGAAAAAAAAACCAACCTTTATCTTCTTCGTAGGCATTACAGAAAAGTATTGTCAGTGGTTTTGTTTGTTTATTTTACTACTGTTTTCTGGACAGTTTGGTAGCTAAATTATATATCATGATGTACAACATGTGCAGTAGAAATGTCTTCAAGTAATGTGATATGATAATGTACTTTCGATCTTGTAATTCCTAGTCGGGAAGTCTGAAAGAGCTACGAAAAATAAGAACAAGAAATAACAGCACAATGTTTTAGGATTTTAAGTCCTCTTTTTGAGTTGATGTTTATATGTGAAATCACTAAATACCAGGGGTGATGAGTATTTATCAAAGATTTCTGCAAGCTCTCTGTAAGACTTTTTTTAAGATCAGACTGCTCTTCCATGTAATTTTTACATGCCACATCTACTTTAAAAATACATTTAGAAGCCGTAAACAAAACAACTCTTTAATTCCACGTTCACGTGAACGCTCTAATGTTGGTAGGAGGAGGCTCCGAGTTGGAAAATTCAAGAGTTCCCACGTGTCATGAACGCAACTCTCAGCTCTATCCTTTAGCTCAGTTTGCAGCTTATTTTAGAGACTGCAGAAAAAATGTTCACGTCCCGTATTCGGGTCGATTCAAGTTCGAAACTAGAATTCAGTTTAAATTGGTTCGATTCATGTGAAAGCATGACCATTTTCATTCTGTAATAAATGGATAATCTGTGACCGAGGTGGTGAGGGGATGAAATCAGAGCGCGATTGAATGTAATAATGACTCGCTTTACGGATTCAGAAATGAGACCGCCAGTGGCGCAGCTGCGTAAGTGTAGTATAAGCGGTGTATGAGCCGTGTAATTATACTTCATTCCTGCTTAATTTCCGTTCACCATTTACATTTCTATACAGCAGAACAAACGCACTGTGGGCACTAACTTTATTTTTACTGGATTTTTACACATAATCCCCACAAACAGGATGATATTTATAATTTGTTTCACACTGCTTATGGCAGTGCACCTGTCAATCACTCGTCTGCGCTCGTTCTCTAACGTGATTCTCCGTTCTGGGGACCACTTCCACGGTCCAGCGGCGACCGCTCTCTGAGAACATGCTGCTGATGAGATAACGTCTGGCTTAGGAGCAGAGATGCTGTGTGCTGGGCTTTGGGGTTATGTCTGTCTCGCGCTCTCTCTCTCTCTCTCTCTGTCTGTCGCACTCTCTGTTGCTCTGCGTTTTCTAGCTCATTGGAGATCTTCTTCCTGCTCAGAGGTGAGAACACCCCACTGTTCCCTTCACCATCAGAATGCTGCAGAGTGCTCACCTTCCTGCCTCTGCAGTTGCCTGTGTAGAAACGACCTGTGGTCGTTCATTTTCAGTGAAACTTGATGATTTCCAGTGTTTGACATGACAAAGCACCTGAAAGAGATTTCCAGTGGCGTAGTACCGTAAAGTGGCCTGCACAAGCAACCTTTCGCTGCACGAGCGAAAAGGTTTAAAAGTTTTCCATGTTTTTATGGTTTCGCGTATTCTGTCCTACTTGTAACCCCTGAGCCAGATGATGAGACTCGCAATGCTGGTTCAAGCTTGTATGATTTACACGAATCAGAACAGTGCAAGTGTTTACATTGTCGTATTTCAGCACACCAAGCACTGCAATCCCACTAAACAAAAGAAGACATGATTTATGATCAGATGGGAAGTTTTATATATCTATAAAAACTGATGTAGAATATCAATTTTCATCATTATTTTCTCCTGCGCTCTGCCTTTCTCCTAGTCTCTCGATTAGGAAGCCGCCGAGCCGTTAACGTTGTCCTTCCTTCTTTCCTTCCGTCCTTCCTTTCTTCCTTCCTTGCTCCCTCTGTGACTGCAGTAAGTGAATAATCAGTTCAGATTTTCAGTCTGGAAGCGTGCGTCCGATTAATGTGTCAGCGTGTGTGTGCATGGGACGAGAACCGATATCCGAACTCTTTCACACATGCACAGCACAGTCACGACCGATCCTGCATGCTCACAGTGTTTGGCGGACAAATTGTGCACACGGACAGTCCTGTGTCTCGGCACTGTGCAGGAGCAGCAGGCCGTGCTCGTCCTGTGTCCCAGCACCCCGCTCTTCAGGCTTTTCTGCCAAGATGGCATTCTTTTCATAACTCGGGTATTCACGTAGAGGCTGTTTATATTAAACCTCACACCAAGCTCCCAGATCCGGGATCATCAAACGACCGATCTGGCCCAGAAGGAAGTTTTCTCTCATCTCCACTCCTCCTCGAATATGTTCTTCAGTTCAATGGAGTGTATAACGTTCTGGAGATGATCTTCTCTAGCTTGGACAACAGAGCAAAAAAAAAAAACCCAACCATATTCATATAGCTAACATCACAATAAGGCGGTAAGTTTAGCTGATGACCAGGGTGGCTTTTTACATTAAATGAATGATTCCTATAACCGTGGTTTCAGTGGAGATTTATTGGAGAAGTTTTAAGCTTACTCGAGTAAACGTGTAAAGACAGATGGACTTCGGGCTTGGTGCCATCGTTTTTGTTTTTTTTAAACCCCACTTTTGAACACCTGACATAAATAATAATAATGTGTTTATGATGTATGCAAACATTCAGTGGGAGGTTATTTTTCATCTAAATGATAAAATATGAGATCTAGCTTGTTTCCTTGTACTCTGTCTGGGGTTTAACGATTTCTAATCGTTTGTCTTTGTGGAGTGAGGGTGATGGGAGTGTGTGGGGGGGTATAGACTTGCTTTTGGGGAATGACTGTTTATCTCCCTTGCATAATAGCAATGATTGAGAAAGCGGTAGCTAAATAGATGAAATAATACAACACTACAATAATGTGGAAAATGCACAATATTTTTTATATATATATATATATATATATATATAATATAATGTGTGTGTGTGAGTTTGTATGTATATACTACTACTTACCTTATAGAGTACAGGATGCTGGAAACGTCAGGAACCAATGGGTGTTACATACATGATTTTGTGTTTTATTATTTGACATATTCACTTATTCACTTATTCGCAGCGATGTTTGTTGGTAAACGAGACCTTTTTAGCTATACTCATGTTCGACGCACTCAGAATTGAAGATGGCTTTGGCTGAATGCGCGTTGTTGTCTAAATCTGCGGGATAATGTTCTCATTTCTAAAAATCGTATAACTCCGGCAAATATTGCGGAGTTTCCACAATATTTCGCAATAATAACAAAATCCTAGAGGGACTGATAATACATACACTATAATACTAAGTCATCGATACAATGATGCTACTTAACCACGTACGTTGCTGTATAATATCTAACAGTGGTACAGTACTACTAAACTACAGTGCCTTGCGAAAGTATTCGGCCCCCTTGAACTGTTCGACCTTTTGCCACGTTTCAGGCCTCAAACATAAAGATATAAAACTGTAATTTTTTTGTGAAGAATCAACAAC
>JAFFST010030881.1:5585-15910 GCA_022414735.1 Noturus placidus
CTACCCCTTACTCCTACTCTTCACACCTACTTATACCTTTTGTGTATTATGTTTGCTCGGTGATAACATTGTTGCCTGATTTGCTTGGCTTGAGCTCAGTCACTGAACTGCCTCTGGATTTCCATGACAAGTTGAACATCTCTTAGAGACACATCTGTGAATAGCTAGCTAGCTTAACTAATCATTAATGGTTAACTATCGTGGTTAACATTTCTCTATCTTGCCAGGTCTTGTCAGCTGTCTTTCTAGTGACGTGTTAACTTTTACAGTCCCATCTTTCCATTTTTAGTACGATATTGATATCATCTTGGAGAAATGACCGATACCCGATACTAAGCTCTCGGCCACTTAGGCGGCTCGGAGGTGAGATGGTGACGTGCTTTAAGACCAGTCATGACCTGTGGTTCTGTCTTGTGTCAGTCAAAATATTGTGGATCGGAGAGAAGAAGAAAACTCCTGACAGAGTCAGATCTGATCCACTGATCCAGCATAGGCCCTGAAACATTGCACATACTCAAATACTATCAGACCAGTGGTTTTCTAGTGAAAGATATCCCAGTGAAGAATTTTTCCGTAATAAGTTGGTGTGTGTGTGTGTGTATTTATTTATATATATATATAAATCTGTTCGAAATTACATTCATTTTATTGCACAGGTTTTCAAATGTCATCTGAAAGCTTCAGGCACTGGTTTAACAGCGCGCAGTGTTTTGACTAGGCCTGCCTTTGCGACTCTAATTGTGTTCTTGAAAGATTCATGGCTGTGGCTTAAAATGGAGGATAAGCTCAGGGTGGAGGAATCAGCTGGAGATCATGAGGCGTGTGTTCCCGCTGCAGCGTCTCCTGCCATGCTCGCCAGAGAATGACGCACACTGCAGGGTGTACACCGTGGGCCCTGACACCAGCTGTTTCACAGAACTATTTCTAAAGGTCATGGATGGACGCAGGAGATTTCAATAAATAGCATGCGTGGTGAGGCAGTCGGAAGGCTTCTTTTTGTTCCTGATCTGGGCCGAGGTTTATGTAAACCCGAGGCTGAAAGCTGATAACCTGTGGCGGCTATCAGAGACCGAATACAGTTTGGCCATCGAACATGATAAGCTATCAGGTCGTGCCTGTTTGATGCTGTACATGTAGCCATTTTGTCTTGCATCACTCATAGTTTTCCAGGAGCTGGTTACCAGGGACACAGATCATACACACCTTCTGACCAGAGGGATAGTTTGAGTATAAAACAATCAGATCAACGTGTATTTTTGGGTACTCCATGGCAGTTCGGTTCAAATTCAACAGACTGGAGGTTGGAGTTTCTTATAATGAATCATTATGTGTGCGTCTATGGACATCAGTGGTTTAAAATAAAATGGTACGGTATGAGTTAACATTCATTTTCTGCTTGCGTGTCATCTTGTAGTGTAATAAGGAGTGTGTGACCGTTGAATTAGTGCCTATGTGACATGCTGGCCTGTCTGCCGGTATCAGCCCCCTGTCTCCAGCTTCTCACCCACACGCAGATGAACACTGGACCTCAGAAATGTAAGTACCTTTTTTTGACTCACTATAATCCCCTTTCAGAAGCCCAACAGCACAGTTTCTTCATGGTTCTGGTTTAGTTGTTTGTAGGGATGGGTACCGAAACCCGGTATTAAACTGGCGTTAAACTGGTGTTAAATTATGAAAAACCGTAGGATCAAAAAGCTCTGTTGTTATAGGTTCTACTTTTGGTGCTGGAGAGATTAATAAACTACATGTCCTGTTTATTATTGCTAAATAAACATTATCTTGCACATTTTATCTCACCAACTATTTATAATTTGCGTCAATATTAAGACATTCGTCTGCATTTTGTTTATTCACAATCTCGTGCACGGAGGCTGTCTGTCACACGCAACAGCGAGCACGCGCATATAACACAAAATCTCCCGCTTAATACGCAGCGTCAGTACGTTCACACGGACAACAAAAATCCGATATTAACCCGGTATTCTGATTAAGAAACTAGCATGTAAACAGCGATTATTGAGGACCTTATTATTATTATTACCAATTGAAGTCATACTCGAAGTAAACACAAACTGAATTAAGACATGTGGAGTATTCCTGTTTTAGTCACATTGTGGAAGTGCATTATAGACATGTACACCTTAATCACACTATTAACACTGTGTGGGGGTTTTCACCGTATTTTGTGACAGGACGCGTACACACACATCAGTGCTCAACCGTTTGACGGCAAACAAGAGAGCACATGCGTCCGAAACCACGAGGTTACTTACTATATGTAGGAGATATACATGTATCTCGGCTACTATATAGACAGTAAGTATGCGGTTTGGGATGCAGCCCACAGCTTCATGCAGTCATCTATTAGCATGCACAGCAGGACAAATAATTAACTGCACTTGAAGCTTTCGTAAAATTAATAATGAAACACCCAAAACTGTATACGGTCCCATAACGAAGACCAACTGTATGTCGATACGGTAAATTCTGGAGGGACGTCGGACAGCGTGGCATGGGGACGTAATGACGTGTGACGTTAATCGATCTATGTTCTATAACATCTAAAACCTGAACATTAAAGGAGTATTCTAAAAGCAACTTATGTAAACACCTTAATCTGATTATTATCTTACTCAGAGTAAGGTCAATAATTAGATTACTGCTGTCTGTGTAAATGTAGTCAGCGACGATGGCGGAGACAACCAAACGTTCAGAAGTATGGTTACACTTCACTAGAGTTGATTCAGATGACGGTCATTGTGCAACAAGCTTTTTGCTTGTAAGGGTGGAAATACAGGCGGTCTGTCAACGCATCTTTCAAAATATGCAGACAGAGAAATGCAACGTTTTCCACTGCCTAGCTCACTCGTGTCTGTTTGCCCCATCTACGTCACGTATGTATGCTAGCAGCCTTCCCAAATAACAATGACATATAATCATCGTTTCTCACGGCATCCAAACAGCGTTCATCTCTGACACCGATCCGACGTCTTTCTGCTCATTATGGTCATGCTGAATCACCGTCATTCATGCCGTTTAAAATATATGTAAAATTGCGAATTCAACGTATTTTCTACTTGTTTTTTTTTTTAAATTGTTATTAATTTTACATTTCAAAAAATAAAGCAATGTTAATTTTGTTCTCAATTTGTTTCTTTTTTTCCCATAAAAAACACAAAGTACCAATAAGAGTACCGTTAAAGTACCCTCTCGATAAGCAGTATCAGTAAGCGTACTAATACCATTAAAACCATTAGGAGACCCATCCCTAGTTGTCTGTTATACACCTGATATGAGCTGCATTAATATCATTGATGTAATTGATTAATGCATTGATGTAATTCTATAGTCTCGGGGGGGGGGGCTATTAAATTATGATTCTTTTGGAAACTATTCAGATTACATCTAGATTTGGTTATTTTGGTGAAAATGAAAGGCAAAGATGTGATTGGAGGAACTCAATCCACAGTTTTACATTTATAGGCCCACAATATATTGCAATTAAATAAAACTTGAAAGCTTACATTTTAGTTATGATTTATAATACATACTTGGATGTTTAGATTTTTTTTATAAACAGATAAACTAAATATAAAAACAAACTTAAGTCCACAAAATATTTGTAAAAAAAAAAAGTTGAATGAAGTTGGTTTTTCCATTAGCTATTCTTCCACCTTGTCCACTTTTCTTAGGGGACACTACACAGAAGATGCGATCTGCACAGTATCCCACGCCAGCAGAGTTGGATGCCTATGCTAAAAAAGTTGCAAACAACCCGCTGACTATAAAAATCTTTCCCAGTAACGTGAAAGTACCTCAGAGGAAGCACCTGCGCCGTACAGTGAACGGTCTGGACACCTCTAGCCAGCGCTACAGCCCCTACCCTACTCAGGTCAGCACCAGGACTGGCCTTTTGGCCATAGTCAAAGTTCCCGTTAAAAGAATCCTGGAGCATCCTCAAGTCTGCTTTGTCCCTGAGATCACCATGAACCCTCAGAACGGACCCTACGGCACTCCAAGCACTTTAAACCTGTCTCAGACTCTTCCGTGCATGCAGGCTCTCTCACAGCCACAGCTTTTGGCTCGGAAGAACATCTCCCATTCTCAGAGCGTGCAGACTCAGAAGAATCTCTTTCATTCTCAGAGCATGCAAACCCAAAAGAACCATCTGCGTTCTCAGAGCTTGCAACCCCAGCAGGCCCTTCCATGCCCCCAGAGCATGCAGGAACAGAAGGCCGTTGTGCCTCACCCTCCCAGTTTACTACAGCAGCAAAGCCTGGGCCATCAGCAAGCAGTCCTTCCTGGCCTGCCTAGACAACAGACTGTGCAACAACATGCTCTCAACCATCAACATGTTCTCATGCAGCAGCAATCAGGTCCTCAGAACCTCCATCACCTGCCTGAAATGCCTCAGTCAGCCGGCCTGCAGCACTCCCACAGTTTCCCACACTCTCAAACCCCCGGCCCAGGCCTTCCACCCCCTAGCAATGCCATGCCTGGTGCCAAGCTCTCCGATGCAGACGCCCCACCCAACGTAACTGTGTCTACCTCAACCATTCCTCTGTCCATGGCAGCCAGCTTGCACCAGAAGCAGCCCTGCGACCTGAGCAGCATCGTTCACCAGATCAGTCGCTTCTGCCAGGCACGGGCCAGCGCCAGTGCCACATCGGTGTGCGAAGGCCAGATCGCCAACCCAAGCCCCATCAGCCGTAACCTGTTGATCGATGCCAGCTCTCGTGTGTGTGCTCATAACCCTCTGCCCTCCTGTGCCCTTGCCAGCACCGCTGACAAAGCTGCTATGACGTTGCCCAATATGGCTCCCATGAACATGAGACATGCTTATCATGATATGAAACAGCAGCCGTCTCAGCCCCACTTACCACAGCAGCACCCCTGGAATCAACAGCTGTCTCACCTCCAGTCTCTCTCAGATGGCGCTCAGCAAGGGAAGAACCCAGCCAGAGATGGTACAGCAGGGCCTGGCTTTCCCAGCAAGAATATGAGCTATGCGCAGGAGGTGTGTATGGGCCAGTCATTTAATCTGAAGACCCCAATAGACAAGCCCACGCCTTCACCTCCCATCACTGCCATGTCCGGAGCGGTGAATTACAGCAACGGGCATTACGTGCAGGCACCATGGAATGGCATCTTGCCTACACCCAATAGTGACGGCTCAGGGTCTCAAGAGCTGGGCGTCACGTTCCACACAGGCATGTTGGGGGCGTCCATAGAAAACAGGACTCGAGCGAGCAACGCGGGCCAGATGAACCTGATGCCACCCGTGGAGTATGTGGGTGGAGATTATCAGGCCCCATGCTTTCGAGAGCAGAACACGGGCATGATACTGAAGATGAGCAGGGCTCAAGATTCAAATAATAGTCGCAACGTGCACATTCACCACCCAGGGTACAGATGAGTAACGGTCTGCTTAGCCGAGTCATCCTTCAGTGTTAGACTCAAGTATAAGAAACACATCAGTGCTCCTCGTTCTTTTGTTTCCAGTCTCGCAAGTGATCTACTGTATGTTTTCCCCAATATGTCATGGCCATCAGTTTACCCAGTTTAACCATGTGCAAGGTTTCAAATGGCTCTTCTTTTTGTGTAGATTACAGTAGATTATGAATCAGTCTGTGGGGGGCATCTATATAGAAATCTGTGTAAATCCAATATTTATTTGCTGTCACAGCTGTTGAAAACATCTGTTTGGGTGTTTGTTTTTTTTCCTTCTCTTTCTTCACTTTATGTTCTTCAGTTTCATCTAGACCTACTCAATGATCAATGCAGTATATGTCAGAGCTGTGGCATGCTGTATTTCTTCCAGTTTATTTTGGTGTCCTTTACTTGATTGAAAAAAAAAATAATAATTAGAAGTGCTAATACTGATGGGCCACACCCCCAGCTTACTGAAGGAATTATAGAGGTGCCATGTTTCTAAAAATGTGAGACTGTTTTCTTCTGTGCCACGCTCTGGCATTTCTGGCACAGGGATCAGATGTTCCCTTTCAATGTTTACATGTTTATTTGCACTTGTAACTTTGAATCAGTAAAAAGTGCAGATCAACGAGGGGTTATGCACCTACGACGAGACTGTTTCTTGAAGTCGATGTTCATAAATCGACCTCCAGACTCTGATTGGACTGTTACTGTAAGGCTTTCTCAGTGTGAATATATTTCCTGTCTTGTTGTGTCAGTCAACATGGTTTCCCTCTGTGACCGGTGTTGGCGTTTCACTTTATTGAATATGGCATAAGGTTTAGTTCTAGGTCTTGTCCGTCTGTCATGAAGTAATCACATCCTGGGATCCCTGGAGTTTCTTTTAAACCGGTGCACGTTGTGCATAGTTTAGTCTTTTTTTGTGTTTGCGCGCCGATTTTGGAATACTTGAGTTTCTGAGACGTTCTGTTAAAACTAGTCACAGTTCACTACAGGACTTTTAAAACTTTTCAGGCTAGGTGAACCCGATCAGGATCTGCCTCTCCCTTTCAAAATCCCATCGAAGTGTATGTATGTGTGGAAAGAACGAGTTGATCAGCCTGATGTTTATTTAGTACATGTGCACTCAGGCTAGCCCTTTTGAAACCCTTCCATTTCATGGTCATTTTTCTTGGTCTTGTCCATGGGATTTAAACCTTACTCGAGCATTAACGGATCACTCACAAATTTTATGGCAATATAAAAGAGGACCACAGGCTCAATGTGATGTGATATGAACACCTGCCTCATTGCTGTACTGCTGTAATGGAAAGCTGTGATCAGCCTTGTGCGACTGTGGCGATGGTGTGGACTGGACTGCATGTTTGCTCCATCAGTAACCCCATTCTTCTTTTTTCTTTTCTTTTCTTTTTGTTTTTTAGTCAGCAACTAATGATCGTTAAATGTAACCAAGTTTTGATATCTGTTGCTGATTCTGGAGACGTCTCAACTCAGGTACCATTTGAGTTTTAACCTGACGAGTACTACCAGTAAAAATGATTTTCAGAACTTGAAAAGTAAATTCATATTGGGGGACGGGGGATAAAATCTACAGCAGGTTGTTGTTACATAATCGGTCGATTACTTGGAACTTACTTTAAACGGTGTCTGCTGCTTTTGGGAATAGTCTTGTATGCCGAGTGCCTCCCTTTCTCAGGTCTACTGGTGCCTCCTTACATGTCGTCTTCCCACTTCATACATATTACAGTGTCTGTTCATGTTTTTTTTTTTTGTTGTTTCTAGTGACGTTGGACGTACTGTACGTATGCAAGCAGGCCATCTGGTAGCAGACTGCAGGTATTTTTACACCGCACACAGGTTTTGGCGTAACTGATGGAGCAAACACTGAGCAGTTTGAAGGTGACATGAATGACATGCGGTGTGTTAGCCTCGCTGGTTACCCCTTAAGAGCCTTAAGTATTTGTTCCTCGGACTGTCTTTGATAACGAGCATAGTGAAGATGCTGAATTATGTTTTGAGCCGATTAAATGCAAACCCCCCCCCCCCGCCCTTTTTTTTTTTTTTTTAAAGAAACTTCCTAAGATGAGGATTAACTTTTTGTACTTAGCAACTTAACTGCATATAGCTGTATACTGTATAAAAGTTGTCATTTTGCGTTCAGACCAAAATAATTTACTTTCCACCGTTAGGTAATTTATTGTATTGGCTTTGTTATTGCAGTTTCAACATTTCAAAGTCCAAGGTCTCTCTCTCAATCTCTCTCTCTCTCTCTCTCTCTCTCTCTCTCTCAATTTCTCAATCTCTCAATCTCTCTCTCTCAATCTCTCTCTCTCTCCCTCTCTCTCCCTCTCTCTCCCTCTCTCTCTCTCGCTCTCTCTCTCTCTCTCTTTCTCTCTTTCTCACTGTCATTTGCCAACAGTAACTAAACAAAGCATCTGAATTGAACCCAGCTTTGGGACTCGACACATGCAGATTGCAGTTACACAGCCCAGACTTGTGTTGGTTAATTGTGATGAACTAATTCTGGGTTGGCTTCTGCCACTTTGTGACTTATACTTTTTTTTCCCCCTTCCCCAAGAAGCTGCTATTTTAATTCCATCCATATATTACGTTACAGTGATTTTAAGGGTAGAAGCCAGTTGTAATTTATGCTCATCTTTTTACAATGCAATGTTGTTAATGAATAAGTTCAAAAGTGAATTAATACATGTTGCTTGTCAACTGTCATCATAATGAAGACATTGTAAAGCTTGAAGATTAGATCTGACACAATCCTTCATCTGTGTGTTGTTCCAGCTCCAGGGCATAAAGTCAGGTTGCTCTTTATAAAAGTTCCTGTTCCTATGTGAAGTGCCTACACTAGGCGGATGGGGACTGCGTGTATATATGTGACTGCCTAGGGGTAGAGTGCCCACTACAAAGATCTGGTGCACTGTTCATGAGCGGGGGACCAAACTGTGTAAAACTACTGATAGGAAGAACGGTGCATGTGCCGCCTCAGGCATAAAAGCTATTTCAATTTGAATATTTGCTGCTGAATCTTTTAGTCTAGGTGGGTAAACCTACGCTGCTGAACTTCTTCTGCCCTTCTATGGCTCGTTTGAGGGAGTTCTTTATATCTTACAGAGCACATGTACTCTCAATAGTACATATCGACGGTTTTTGTTTTGTTTCGGACTCACGCCACGGGGGTTTCATCTTGTTCTACCAAAGAACAAAATGCCGCATGAACGGTAGCAGTGTGCAACTGTAACTTAAATCTGTCATTCCAGATACCCATGTTTTTCAGGAATAATGTGTTGCACAAACATTCCCCTCTAACCAAAATAAAGGTTGACTTGCATTTGAAAAGCGTGTCGTTGCATATGTTTGTGTCCTGTTGTCGTGAAGATTTGCACTGAATGTGACCGGAGTGGCAAACTGTCCAAGGTTTTAACCGGATGCTTCAGCTGAAGGTGGAATTTATCTGTCTGGCTGCGGTCACATCTCTTGGTCTGTTTGCTGAGCCTGAATAAGAGTGAATTGGTTTGCACATAATTAAGCAAACTAAAAGCCAAATAAATTGTCCGAGGAACACGTTGGGTATACTCTTGTTCACTCTCTTTCATTCACTGGTGAGAAATACTGTGATGACAATATTGTGTGATCAAGTGTGCACAGAACTCAGGGAAACCTCTAGCCCGGTTCTGTCGCAATGAGAAGGTGATTCGACCCTGAATTGACCCAAGTGCAGAAAAGTGACCCGAACGTGCCGTGGGTGACCCACGCGGTGAGAACAATCCTCACCGCTCTGAGCAAATCCCAGAAGAAAAACATAAGAGTCTGGCCATGTGAGTAACCTGAAGCAGCATAGCGTGTGTTAATACATACGATTATATACGTACACCTACCAGCCAATTTTATTAGGAAAACTATTACTATTATGTACACCTCTTTATTCATGTAATTATCCTGTCAGCCAATCATGTGGTAGCAGCATAGTGCATAAAATCATGCAAATACAGTTCAAGAGATTTAGTTATGTTCACATCGAACAGAATGACTGTGGCATGATCGTTGGTGCCAGACGGGCTTGCTTGAGTATTTCAGAAACAGCTGATCCCCTCGGATTTTCTTGCAGACTAAGTGTTTATACAGAAAAACATCCAGTGAGCAGCAGTTCACCTTGCAGAAGCACCTTGATGAGAGGAGACTGGCCAGGATGGTTTTTAGCTGCCTGGAAAAGGTTAAGGTAACTCAAATAACTACACTTTACAACCGTGGTGAGCAGAAAAGCATTTCAGAATGCACATATCAAATACTGAGGCAGACTCTGGGCACTAACAGCAGAGGAAAATATTTGAGTTCCACCCCTGTAAGCTGAGCGAGCATCCTCTGTGTGTGGTGATAACATCATCGGGGTTATATTCAGCCTCTGTTTTGACTCATTTTGGATCAAAGTATTGGGCAAATGAAAATTTTAAATATCAAAGGGTTTCCCAAGACAAGAGTGGGACATTCTGGGGGGGGTCTCAAAGTAGGATTCCACAGGAGGAACTTGAAACTATGGCTGGGGATAGAGAAGTCTGGATGGACCATATTAGCCTATTACCACCACAAGCCCTATCGGGAAAAGCTGAAGAGAATGAAAGCATTGTACAGGGTAATACTTTTGGGCCTATGATGCTATTCTACCTTCCTAATTAATTCCTCCTGGATAGTGTATATCTATAAGAGAATAAATTTAGACTGCCTTGAAGATACAACACTATTGCCTCTGACAATGCCACACCCATCCATTGGTAAATGGTGCACACATGTAGCAGAGCTGCCATGCAAGGTGCTAGCTTGCCATCAGGGGCAACTTAGGGTTCAGTGTCTTGCCCAAGGACACTTCGGCATGTGGAGTA